>JAHBCN010010556.1:0-31316 GCA_019359885.1 Listronotus oregonensis | reverse complement strand
ATAAAAAAACGGCATTTAAATCCCAAACCACTTAAGAAGTATTCTTACTAAGACGAGATCGAAAAACAACGCTTCAACAAATGATGTATCACAAATTTCCCCTGTGAATGGGAAAAAGGTATACATGGGAGAAACGAGACCACTAGAAATTAGATTTAAAAGAACAAAAAAAACAACGGAACGATGAAACGTCGAGGGAACATGCATGGTCAAAACAACACCGCATACAATAGTCGGAAGCAAAAATTATTCATACAAAAACCCCACGGAAAAAAGAAAATTTAAAGAAGCTGTAATAAGTGTAAACAACCGAAATGTCTTTAGCAAGCCTAGTATCAATATTCCGAATATCGGGGAGCGGTTGCCGAATCGTGAAAAATTGGTGAAGTTTGGTGAACAAAGGATAGTATATAAGTCGTAGCTTTTAAGAATATTTTTTAGTTCTCACTTGAAAATACATCACTAAGAAACGTTGTGTACTAATTAACAAATAAAGACAAGGGAAGCCCAAGATTTTAATTGTTATTTTTTATTTTTAAAAATGACTTTCAAAGAAATATAAAAAAATTATGTAGTAAACTTGCGTCTAATTTTTATGATATTTGAATATTCTCTCTAATTAGAAGAATTTTCCATTTTGATATCTACTTTTTTTCTGTAACTGAATCGATTGTAAGATATGGCATTTTTTTTTGGGGAAAATTCTTATCTGTATCTAATATATTCAGTGTTTTTATTGCAAGCTAAGTCCAAAGACCTATAAAAACCTTATTTATATAAAAAAAATTTAAACACTTACTTCTATCTATATTTTAGAAATAGTATCTTTAATATATTGAAAATATTGGTTTAAAGTACTTAAATTCTTTACAACACTGGACAATATTCTTAACTTTATCTTCCAAATGCATTTTACTTTAATAAAGAAATATTTAATTTTACCTTTTTTATCATTTACTTACTAGTATTAAAATTATAGGTAGTTTTCATAAATTCAAATTATCAGTCAAAAACTTATCCTTAGAAAAGGTTTATTATGTATTGTCTAAATACTTTTAGAATAGATTTATTGTATTGTCTTTTTTCTCACAAAATTATACATTTTATTATGACTCTTTGTTTTAGATAGTTTTATTTTTGTGGAAACATGGTATTTTCCTAATGAAAAATATAGTTAGTTCATCACCATCAAAAAAGTTATTAATTTACCTGTGGCATGTAGTTAGAAAATTGGCTCTTGCCCCGCTGGGATAAATACGTGACATCTGTCGCTTGTTGTAATTGAAAATTCAATAGCCTGTTGTTTTAGTAAATTTAAACCAACTGGTTCGAAAAACTTGACATATTGTGATGAATATTTCTTTCAAAAATTATAAACGAATTTCACTAGTCTGGTTACTCATCCATAACTTGTAAAACATAATGAGATAGAGAAGTAAAACATTAACGCCCGAGTGATGATCGCGTTGTTAAAGCAATGGACTTAACAATGTGTTACATTAAACAAAGAGTGAAAAATGAAAAAACTTGACAACGTGACACATTTCAAGGCAACTGGATGACAATTTTGCGTTAAAAATGAATTAAACCTATAAAAAATTAATTATCTTGCACAGAATAAAAAAATAGGTTTGGCACTTAAACGAAGTAATTTTATATATTTTCCTAAAAAACTAGCAGTAAAATAGATAGCTCAAATGACTAATACTGCAGAACTTTAAATTTAGTTTTTTAACAGGTTCTTAATATAACTCATGCTTATTACATTTTATTGATAAATTTAGGTAGTATTACATCTAGAGTAGACAAAATATTTGCTTTATTTTCCTAGAAAATTGCTTATTTAATTTAATAAATATTAGTAAAACTATTTATTTACAAGAATTTTATTACTTACTGCTGTTTATTATCAATCTATTTTTTTTAAAACAAAGGAATTAAAATAATTTTATGTTTATTTTTGTATTTATATGTATAAATTAACGAAATTAACCTAGAAAATGCTTCTTGTTTCTTAGGTTAAGGCGTGTCCAAAGCTATAACATGCGGTACTAAAAAAACCGTTAGAGACCCGCTGTGGTATATGTCCGATTCGCCCCAATGCCTTGTTCGAAATCCAAGTCAAACACAGTCTGGGTATAAAATTTGATTTAAGAAATTTGCATCGCAATGAAAGAAGTTCTTAATTTCAGAAACAGCTCACGCTCACGCTAGAGTGAGTTTCTAGTCAAGCGTGTTTAGGGTTTGGTGTAGCTCAAGAGCGTTTTTACAGTGTTCCCGTGATGAAAAGTGCCGTGCACAGTAATTGCCATTTTTCTTTGTTAAACTTTTAAGGCGCGAAAAAATTTTCATAACTAGAAAGCTACTCAGATTATCCATCGCAACCTTCGAGCATATACTGCTAGAGGCAGTCTTGCAACTTGATCGTGCGAACAATGTGCGTAAAAGGAAAGAAGAATAAGAGTACAACATTTCTCTCTTGCTCTACGTGCTGAGTAGTCGGCGGAGAATGGTATATACCATGCCGACCAATCAGCATGCCGAGCGAGGTATATACTCCTAAAATAAGAGTTTAACTTTTCTCTCTTGTTCTACGTGCTGAATAGTAACCCTTGTTTTTTAGTATTTTGTCTACTCTAGAGGTAATACTACCTGAATGTTTAATAAATTTCGACACTTTAGATTTTAGGAAGTTAGGATGTTAGATTAATATTATTTACTACGTTTTAGTCCAGTAAATGAAGGGACAAAGCTATAAATAAATCTGTACAGTTTTTCCTTGTGGCGCAATTCTTAGGTCTTCGGGGATGCTTTCGAGCAAAAAAAAGTTTATCAACATTAACAGGTGGGAAAGGACTGAAAATGGCCTTTCAAGGCCCGAAAAAATGGGTTCCCCGCTAATATCTGCCAAATATGCGAATTGGAGAATTTTTGTTGTAACAACAAATGAAGATCCCCTTTGTAATCTACAAAAATGGTTCTTATAATTTTTTTCGAAAAATCGATAGTTTTCGAGATACCGGGACCCAAAGTCCTCTTATTTCAGCTGCCGCTCTACCGCTAGAATTCCGCTATCTTCATGGATTTACTTAGAAGCGGTCGGACGAATTGTTCCATTACTCGGGCAATAATGCAAATTTTTAATCATTCAAAGTTTATCGGAATGGGAAAACCCATACTTATCATTGCATATGAGTTTGGATCCATTCTGAATTTTCTAGAATATGAAAAAAGCGGTTAAAGTTTTTTACAATATTTTGAGAGTATCCCATTAATTCATTGATATTTTTTTGAAAAAATGGTTTGTTATTAACATTTTTTTTTATAATGAGACCTTAGCAAGTGCTCAATGATCCCAGAAAACTTTCTTTACTATCTTTATTAGGTTTTGATAAAAATTGATTTGCCCATCTGCATTTTTAGCCGTTTAGCCACATGTATCCAGTGTGAAATGAGATGGATTTTTCGACGGCCGTTTTAAAAATATTGGTGTTGCGAAAAAAAATGGTAATAATTTTTGTAGATTTCGAGGTGATCTTTATTTTTGTCTGAACAAAAATTCTCTAATTCGCATATTTTGGCAGGTATTCGCGGGAATCTTACTTTTTGGGTAACTTTGGGGGGCCATTTTCAGCGAATTCCCACGTCGGAATCGTGATAAACTTTTTTCACTCAAAAGCATCCGCTAAGACCTAAGAATTGCGCAAATAAAACAAATAAAAAATGTCAGATTTATTTACAACTTTGGGTACTTTCAGGTCTTCAGTTATTGGAATATTTCCAATTAAAAGTATAGATGTTGTAAGTAGCAGAGTAGAAAAATGTTGAAGAAAAGATTATTTAATAAAAGTTTTGCTTGTTCTGTTGAAAGTAAAAAACGTCTAATTTTATTAAAAGTAAAAATCAAAGCAGTGGCTATTCCATCACTGAATTTATCAATAAAATGTAATAAGCATGAGTTATATTAAAGAACCTGTTAAAAAACCAAATTTAAAGAAGTTCTGCAGTATTGATCATTTGAGCTATCTATTGTACTGCTTGTTTTTAAAGAAAAAATATAAAATTACTTTGTTAGAGGGCCAAACCTATTTTTTTTATATTCTGTGCAAGGTAATTATTTTTTATATGTTTAATTGATTTTTAAAGCAAAATTTCGAACTAAATTATTTATTGTCATCCAGTTGCCTTGAAATGTGCTACGTTGTCAAGTTTTTTCATTTTTCACTCTTTGTTAAATTTAACCCATTGTTAAGTCCATTGCTAACTTTAACAACGCGATCGTCAATCGGCCGTTAGCCTAATGCTGGTACTTACGTTCGGCTATGTCGAATCCTTGAAATTTTATTGGTTGCGCATAGTTTACCATGGAACTTAGAAACGGATGTACGTTAGTGGTTGATCCTGGGTAGTTTATACTTGGAGTTATTTCACTTCCTTCTCCCGGTGGAACATCAGTAGCCGGCGTCTTGGGAGAAAAAATAGATCTGATATTAGGTACTACAAAACTTATTATTACTACCGTTATTTATTTATGTCACCCAATCTTTACAATGAAAAAAAATACATTTTTATCATCACAACATAATACATTATAACAATCACTTGTAACAAAAAAAGTCAGAAATCAATAAATCATTACTGATGCTTAAGCTGGTTTTCAAGAAACTTTTACATATATAGAGTAGATCTATAATTATCTCTTAAATCATCATCATTTTAATTTAAGGTTACTAAGAACTAACCTACCTCTGCAGATATATCAGGTGGAATCGGTCGATCTGCACTAGCATTGGCATCTTCTTTCTCTTCGTCTTCAATAACAAACTGACCTTGCTTAAATAGTTCCAACTCTTGCCTTTCCACTTCCGGTTTTAACCTCTTATTTTTAATAAGAATTTTTCTTTTTAAGGCCGATGGAGGTGGTAGTGCTACACCTACAAAAAAATTTAAATAGCGAAAACAACCCAAAGACCTCCCAGTGGAATTAATTTTTTTTGAGACATAAATATTGAACCACCAGGTATATTCTAATTTTATTTTAATAAGATGTAATACCAAGTAAGACTTTTTAAATTACTATTAAAGGAAGTGTTGTGAATTACTCAAAGCTGCAGGGACGGTTTTACTATGACACTCAAGACCCTCTTTTTTACGCCCTATATTGTTAAGAACTTTGGACGTTTTTTACAAACCTTTAACTATTGACCAAACATTAAGCACTCTTTTTCATTCTTCGTGGAACTTTAACGTCTTTTTTAAACAGCAATATTTTGATTTTTTTTAACTTATTTGTTACACCATAAAGAAATATGTATATAGGGCCTGAAAAAATTTTCACTCATATTATCACAAAATAAAATAATTTCTTTATTTCCCATATAAAATATACTAAACTAATGACCGAATAACATAAGAAAAAGTGAAAAAGAATACATTAGAAAGAAATGATACGAAGCCGTTCTGTTGACGTTTTTCTGCTTGAATAAACAATGTTGCCAGATGTTTTCTAATAATTCTTTATAATTAAAGGTTGTTGTTTTTATTTACAGAAATAAAGTTTTTTTATGAAAAAACTAACCAGAACTAACAAACAACTTCCAAACTAATACCTAGTTCTGATTAGTTCTCGTTAAATTGTAAATTTTCTTTATCATAAATGCGCCGTCAAACAAAATGAAAGACACAGTCTGATATATTAATTTTTTGATTTTTAATGGCCAAAAATAAGATAAGACCTTACTTCCAGATAATTACCTAATTTAAAATTTATTATTTCTTTAATTTGTTTATTATTATTTAATCCATAATGCTTTAAAGCTTAGTTTAAATTTTTTTTGATCCGACAATGTTGCAAAATCTGGCCTTTTACGTAAACTAAAAACATAGTGTTTTTTCGACTTTTAAATTCATTTCTCTTTGTAAAAATGCATTTTTCGTTTTTTTTTTTAAAATGTACTAAACAAAATGTGCTGCAATTTTTATTTTTTAAATCGATGGACGTTAAACGAAAACGGCCCCCAGTATTCCTAAAATTTTCAAAAACGTCACTTTATTTACACTGTTATTCCCCCTGTTTGGTCGGGTTAAAATGAAAAAAAAGGAATTTTCTCCGTCCAATATATTAGTCCAGTAACGAAGACCTAAAAGTACCCAAAGCTGTAAATAAATCTGTACAGTTTTAATTTGTAAAGATTTTTGATTTTCCCGGGTGTTTTAGGGAGAAAAAATCAACTTTAACAGGTGGGAAAGGGCTAAAAATGCCCCTTCGAGGCCCGAAAAAGGGTTTTCCCCGCTAATAGGCCAAAAAGGGAAAATTGAAGAATTTTGTTTAGACCAAAAAACGAAGACTGCCTTGAAATCTAAAAAAATGGTCCTCAAAATTTTTTTCAAAAAATCGATAGTTTCCGAGATATCGGGCCCCAAAAGTCCCCTCATTTTAGCGTCGCCTACCGCAGCATGCTGCATTTTATGGATTCCAAAAAAGCAGCGGACGAATTGTTCCATTATTGGCAATATTGTACATTTTTTAATCATTCAAAGTTCACGGAATGGGAAAACCGTACCTATCATTGCATATGAGTTTGGGTCCATTCTGTTTTTTCTAGAATATTAAAAAGGGGTCAAATTTTTTTCCCCACAATATTTTGAATATCTCATTAATTTATTGTTTTTTTTTGAAAAAATGGTTTGTTAATAGCATTTTTTTTTGAGACCTTAGCAAGTGTGCAATGATCTCAGAAAATTTCCTTCACAATCTTGTTTTTTAAAAAAAAATTGTTTTGCCCATCTGCTTTTTTTAGTAAGAAACTACTACTACCACATTACCCAGTGTGTCCCAGCCCCAAAAAATAATTTTTCCCCGGAATATCTGCCAAAATATGGAATTAGAAAATTTTGTTTAAAAAAAAATGAAGATCCCTGAAATCAAAAAAAGGGCCCTTTCCCTTTTTTTGAACACCAATTTTTTTCGCAAAACGGCCGTCGAAAAATTCATAACATTCCACAGGGATAATGTGGCTAAACGGCTAATTTTTTATCAAAACGCAAGAAAGATGGAAAAGGAAATTTTGGGGATCATTGAACATTTGCAAAGGTCTTATTAAAAAAAAGGAATGTTAATAACAAACTTTTTTTTAAATCAATAAATTAATGAGATACTCTCAAAATATTGTAAAAAAAAATGACCGCTTTTGCATTATTCTAGAAAAATCAGAATGGACTTAAACGAAAAGCAATGATAGGTAGGGGGTTTTACATTCCAATGAACTTTAATGATTGAAGAATGTAAATTTCATGATACTATTATAGAAGATAAAACCATTTTGGGTTTTAAATTTGTACGACGTTGCGCATGACGTCAGGGGGTGACAAAATTCTGCTTGTCGGTTGGGAAAATTTTTTAAACCTTTTTTTTTAAGTTTATTGTTTTTTTGGATTACTTAGACGTTTAAAAATAAATAAGTCATGCTTAATCCATCTAACATCTAAACAGAAATGGAAAAACCATATTAATATCGCCGTTTCTGGGGGAAAATTTTCATAGGACGTCGGCGGAGAGAGATAGCATTCATGCGCGGGGTTTATCTTCTCGAGAAAATATCATGGTACATTTTGCCCAGTAATGGAAAATTCGTCCTCCCGCTTATAACTGAATCCAAAAGATAGCGGCATTCTAACGGTAGAGCGGCAGCTAAAATGAGGAGACTTTTGGGTCCCGTTATCTCGAAAACTATAGATTTTTGAAAACAATTATGGGGACCATTTTTGTAGATTTCAAACAATCTTTATTTTTTGTCTAAGCAAAAATATTCCAATTCCCTATTTTTGGGGAGGTTTTGCGGGGAACCCATTTTTCGGGCTTTGAGGGGGCCCTTTTACCCTTTCCCCCCCCTGTTAATGTTGATAAACTTTTTTCGCTAAAGCATTCCCAAGACCTAAGAGTTGCGCCACAAGGAAAAGTACAGATTTATTTACAGCTTTGTCCCTTCATTTATTGTACTATATTAGTTTTAATAAAAATTTAAACTTTTAGTCAAAAACTTCGTAATGGGGTTTAACATGGGCTTCGTGAAGTCTAATACACTCGCGAGCACGACGAATTGAGAAAACTCCTCTTTTTTATATTCAACCCGACAGAACTTAGGGGATTAACAGTGAAAATAAAGCGATGTTTTTTCAAAAAACGGTTAGGATTAGCGGAATGAATAAAGAGTACTTAATTTTTAGTCAACAATTAAGACTTTGTAAAAAACGTTGTCCAAAGTTCTTATCAATATGGACAGAAAAGGGGGTCATGAGTGACACAGCTAATCCGTGCCTACAGCTGTTAGTAATTCACAACACTTCCTTTGACAGTTATTTAAAGAGTCTTACATGGTATTTCATCTTATTAAAAATACAATGAAGTACACCAGGTGCTTCAATAATTTTATATAAAAAACTTGATTCTATTGAAGCTGTTTGGGAGCCAATATCTTCGAAGAGGAGGCCCATTGAAAAAGTTTATATGATGATAACCCTTTTCGCAATTATAATTTAATAAGGCGTTATTTTGTAAATCCTTAAAAAATCATTCATGTTACATTATTTTTTAAATTATATATCAAGTGGAAAATGTAAAAATTCAATGTTGGCAACCATGATTAGCAAATCACGCTTGTGACTGGCGCCCATTTAAAGTTAAATAATAATTGGTAATAGACTGTATTACTTGACACTTAATGAACACCATATATATAACTGCATTTATAGTTACACATACATAAATTTAAACTATCTTACCTGGCTCTAGAGGATAATCCTCCAAGGGTTCCTTTAAAAGTAAATCACCAAAATGTCTCACAATACTTGAAGTTTCAGTTGTTGACTTTTACAGCAATGATTTTCAAAAGAAAGAATTACTGGGTATTCGGATGTTACGAAAGCCGTATCTCTAATGGCATAATACATCTTTAAACAAAATATCGGTACACATGGCACGACCGTGAGTTATAATAGGTTCCTCATCATCTCCTCTTCCTAAAAAATTAGTTTATCAATATATTTTAATACTAAAAAGTAGCAAAATATTTAAAAAAATACGGTACATCACAACACAGGGACCTAGAAGGTGGCCACCTCGATTTCCGGATCTAACAATTTTTTGTTCCTTGAAGACTGTTTGGAAAATAAAATTTATAAAGAAGTCATCTTAACCCGACAACAACTTGATCAAATAATTCATAAAGCTTTTGCAGAAAAAAACCATTACTCATTATAAATGCCTTAAAATTCAGTTCGAAAAAGATGTAAGGGTGTATCGAAAACAACGGAGGGGCTTTCAAACATTTGTGATGATTCTGTAATTGTTTCCCTTAATCTGAATCTTTAATTTTGTTTGTACCAACAATTGAGGCCCTAGTTAATTTTATTCTTGTTTTATAAATTTATAAATATGGGCGTTTTTGTTACTTTTCGCCCTAGGCCGTAAAAGTGCAATTTTTCGCCCTCAATGGGGAGTAAAAATTACGTCAAGCCGAACAAAAAAGTTTTTCTGTGCCTTTAAATACTTACCATCCCAACAATCTAACTCTACACATCTACAGCCTGCTAGAAGAACTTGCCGGTACATCTCTACAGACGATTTTCCTCCAAACTGCCTACCAATCAGATAAGTATTATGACTAGAATTTATGTAGTAGGCGCACAGAGGCAAGTCCATATCCATATAGATGTCCAAACGATCTAAAAACACTGGTGCATTTTCGTCTGACATCAGGTATCTATAGACAAAAAAGCACTTAGGCCAGGTAGGAGTACATTTTAATATAAGAGTAATCCATATAAAATCGTCTTATTGGAAAAGCCAGATTTTGTTCTAAGTTTTAGGAAATCTTCATGAAGGCCCCAATGAATGATTTCCATATACGTCCTTATTAAAACGTTTAAAAAATATCATATTTATGCTTGATAACATTTAGCTGTTAAAATTTTTCTATTAAAGATATTTATACGTTCGACGCGGTATTCGAAAGAGAAAAGGTAGTAGTTCTAGCGCAGACATTAAAAATGTACTTAATCTATACCTCTAAATAATGGTGCGGTGCCGAAATTACGTTTATTTAAGTCATTTTTTTATGGTTTTTGACCATCTCCAGTATTTCGAACGGCCGAGCAGATAGTTTGCACTTAAAAATTAAGTGGACATAGTATAGAAACAATAAAGCCGATAATCGACCCAAATAGTTCACTTTTTATATAGAGAATCAACTTTTGAAGTTTTGGGATTTTGAAAAATAGCGTTATTCGGATCAGTAAATTGGTATGTCTGCTGCCAAATAAAAATTTAATTCTCACATTAGCTTTAATTCTTACCTTTTACTTTTAGCATTTGTATAGTTCGTTTTGTTATTTTCATTTTTCGTATGTATAGAGGTGACTTTTTAACGCAAAAATTGACGTAATTATTAAACTTTTAGATTTAATAGATTTATTCACAACTTATTTTTATTAGTGTCAGAAGCATCATCAGGGTACATATTAGTGTTTACATTACACACAAAATACCTACTTACAAATACAGACATAAATCTGTAGATATAAAAACTATGTAAAGACTACAGCACAACAAATATAAAAATAGAAAATACATAATATGATTTGCATTGGGCTGGGCAGAGTGGACAGGTGTACATATGTAGCGTGGTTTGTAGTAGTCCGCATTCGCAGAGGTTAGAGTCAACAGGGTAACCCCATTTATTAAGGGTATCTCTCGATCTTGCAGTGCCCGGACGTAGTCTGTTCAGTGCCTACCAGGTTTCCCAACTTGCATCGCAGCCTGGTGCCAGTTCTTCTTCCGGCTCCATCCAGTGTTGATTTGAGGTCTTCCTCCAAAGATTCACTCTGGTCTTAGGTTTTCCATAATCTTCTGTTGATCTCAGGAAACTTCGCCTCGATTTTAATCTCTGATGGGCCGGTTCTACGCCGTAGAGGGATGGCGTTCCGATTCTGCTGATTTAAGTCGTTCTTTAAATGCTGCTGCCTCTCTGCGGACAGCAGGAGGGGCGATGCCACTTAGATGGTGGATCTTATCCAAGGAGTGGGCTTCAGGCATCCGGTGATCATTCTGCTTGTCTCGTTGAGAGCGACGTTAACTTGCCTTGCGTGCACTGATTTATACCAAACCGGGCACGCATACTCGCCGGCAGAATGACAGAGGGCGAGTGCTGAGTTTTTGAGAACCCTGGGTTTGGCTCCCTAATTAGAGCTTGTCGGCTTACGAATGATATTATTTCTTCCGCTAACTTTTAGTTTGATGTTAAGGCGGGCCGTTTGTATGTTAGGGCCCTATCTAGTTACTCCCAGGTATTTGGGGTTAGGGCAATGCTCTAGTAGTACCCCTTTCCATTCGATCTGTAGTTTTCTGTCGGCCTGCTTATTTCGAAGGTGAAAGGCGCACGTTTGTGTTTTCGTTGGATTTAGCTTCAGCTGGTTACTTCGGTAGTAGAGATCTTGCTCCATAAAGGCCTCACTCAGACATTGTTCTACTTCCTCAAATGTTTTTCCTTGTGCTGTAATTGCCCTGTCGTCTGCATATGTATAACTATTTGTACCTGCAGGAAGGGATTGGTCGTTGGTATAAATATTGAAAAGTAGTGGTGCCAATACACTTCCCTGTGGCAGGCCGTTCCTCTGGTTTCTCCATCTACTTCGTTTTTCCTGAAACTCGACTAAGAACCTCCGATTCTGGAGCAGGTTTCTGATGATGATTAAATTATAAGAATATAAACAGAAAAATTATTCATATTAGTTTTGAAAAAATAAATAAATTTTTACTTGAAATATTTGCTATGAATTTTGTGATCTTGACAATTTTGAAATTATCAAAGGCTAAATATCTTCGGGCTTCCAATTGGTTATGAGAGGGAGGAACAAAATTATGATAAGTTATACCTGTACTTGAATTGAATTTTTTGAACCCACTGTAATAACATAAAAAAACAAATAATATCCATAAAACTAACCTAAATAGAAATTGTAAGGTGATGTGTAGTATTTTATGAACCCTTTCAAAAATAGTATTCAGTTGTGAATAAATTCTTGTTTTAAAAATTACCTGTATACACACTAAAAATAAAAATAACAAAACGAATCATACAGGTGCTATAAGTAAAACTAACTACAACTAAAAATTCTGTGAGTATTAAATTTTTATTTGGCAGTAGACATACCCCATTTACTGATCTGAATAACAGAATTTTTCAAAATCCCAAAACTTTAAGAGTTGATTTTTTTATAAAAAGTGTAAACTATTCCGGTCGATTATCGGCTTTATTTTTTTTATATTATGTCCACTTAGTTTTTAAGTACAAACTAGCTGCTCGGACCGGACAGTCGAAACACTGGAGTTGGTCAAAAACCACGAAAATGGCTAAAATAAAAGTATTTTTAGCACCGCGCTTTTATTTTGAGGAATAGACTAAGTTAATTTTAAATGTCTGCGATAAAATACTACATTTTCTCTTTCGAATGCCGCGTCGATTGTAAAAATGTTTTTAATGGAACAATTTTAACAGCTAAATGTTATAAAGCATAAAAATTATGTTTTTTGGACGTTTTAATACGGAGAGGCGGAAACGGGCTCTTCTAAAAATTAAATGTGCAGAAAATCATTATTTGGGGCCTTCATGAAGATTTCCTCAAAGTTAGAACAAAATTTAAAATGATGCGGGAACGATTTTTTTTTTATTTTTAGACGTTTTTATATGGAATGACTCATGAGATTTAAAGAACCTAAATTCACTTATTTGTTAAGTAAAAAAAGATTAAAATTTTTCATTGTAGTTTTTGGAATAATAATACATACCGAATAAGCCCATCTTTGGTCATCCTATATTCTTTTTTCGAGTTTTCATCTGTTTCATACGTTTCAATAATCTCTTTGGCTCTTTTCTCTTCATAAAGGGGGTATAGAATTTCATTAAGTCTGGGATCTCTCTGTTTTTCATTCAGAAAATTAATTAGCTGCTCTAAAGTCATATATTCTCCTTTGCCTTGGGTTCTAAAAACATAATTTTATCGGTTTATTAGGCGTAGAATATACAATGTGTAACAAAAGTTTGGGATAATCAAAACATGGGAAATCATTAAAAAACGTTTTATGGTCCGATAATGGGATAAAAAGTTTCCAGTCTAAGTAAGAAAAAAGCAAAATATGGGTTAAATACTATTTTTATTTTTTTACATAATCTCAGTGTAAGTCAATACATTTCTTCCAATGGTGCTCAAGAGCCTTTATGCCGTCGCTGTAGGCTAATTTGCCCAATTCTTCAAAACGTGCGTTTTTGGTAGCAATCATGCCTAAATCCAAGGCAAATTTTTGCCAACAAGAAATTTTTTCAAACTCGGAAATAAATAGAAATCCAATGGAGCTAAATCTGGTAAATGAGGTGCATGAGAAACCAGCTTAGACTTCAAGCTGATAAATTTTTGCAATGACAATTAGCGATTTGTGGCAAGGCGCATTATCCTGGTGGAACAGAATTTTCTTTTTTGCTAACCGGGACGTTTGTCGTAAATATTTTGGTTTAACAGGTTAAGTAAGTTGGTTACTTCTGGTAATATTCCGAGTTTATAGTTTTTCCTTTATTAAGATAGTCTATAAAAATAATGTAATTGGAATCCATAACCATTCCTACCGATGAAACTGCCTTTGCCTTTTTGTGAATCGGTCCGCCCCTCGCTGTCCATTGTCTTGATTGTTGTTTTGTCTCCAGCGTATAATGGTGGATCCAAGTTTCATCGACAGTAACAAATCGGCGAAGAAATTCAGTCGGGGAACGCCTAATCAGTGTCAAACACGCGTCCGAGATGGTCATGAGAATGAGTTTTTGTTCTGAAGTAAGCAATCGCGGCACCCATCGAGCGGATAATTTTCACATCTCAAAAATTTCAGTTAAAATATGGTTAGTTCGCTCTTTCGATATGCCCACAGAGTCAGCTTCTTCAGCCGGGGGAAAGGTTTTAAACTTTTTTTTTTGCATTTCTTTTAAATTTAATTTTCTGAATGAAAACCCTTTTAAAAATATTGTGTACAAATTTGAGAGGGATCGATGCAAAACTAACGAAGATACAGCGGTAAACGTTTTACTCCAAATTTTTTTAGTGTTCAAAACTTTAAAGCGTTTTTCCTACAATTCACGTTTTCAAGGTCGGTGCCCCTCATAACATCAAAACTACTGCACCAGTCCTTTTAAAATTTTAACCACTATTTTTGTACATAGTTTGCAAGGTAAAGCTGGAAAGTTTTTCAAATTTGTTAATATTTTTTATTTTACAGTAACAAATTACCCGACTTTTTTCGCAAAAATCAGGTTTTTTTATTTCAAAGTATTCCCAAAAAGTAAAAACCTGAAATTTCGAAAAATCCTTTTAGCGTTACCTGGGGAAAGAGATTATCTAACAAAAAAACTTTGGTTTTTTTAACATTAGAGGATCCAGCACCTAGTTTTGATGGGCACCGCAATTCTACTTTTTTCCGAGACGCTTCCAAATAATAGCTGCCATTGCCGTATTTTTTAAGATTTCTTTATGAAAATTTTACTTAATATTCTTCGAATGTTATACTTTAATGTACTGTGTCGTCCAAAAAAATTCGCAAAAAATATGCCTTTTTTTGCACGAATTAATGTACCTCCCCCTTAAGCCTGCGATCATTCAAAACGATTTAATGAACTTTCTGCACGATTTATTCAGAAGTTAGAGATTTTGGCATGCCCGAACGGGACATCTTCAGTGCTCGTGCGACCAAGTTTAAAGTCTACAATTTAAGTTCCAACGGTGAAAAATGAAGGCACTGACTTACCTAAAGTAGCATCTAACTCTGCTTTAATTTCTGTAGGAGATAAACTTTTAATGTGGAAATATTTTATAACTGCACGATCTCAATTTTTCCATGCCTGACAAACTGTTAAACTTTATAACTTTAAACAACTATAAACCACTTGACGCGCTCTCTCTGTTTAAATATGCGGCAATTTGACGGCAACTCGCCCTCTATGGGTTAGGCCGGAAACTTTTCATCCCACCCTCGTAAAACTCCGTAAATGTGGTTAAAATTATTATAATTCTTCAAGAAAAGAAATTTTGTATTCTGGCAATAAAAAGTCCTTCTCAGTGTAGTTCTTATAATTTACCTAGCTACAAATTCAATCAAATAAATTTGACATACATGCTCCGGAACAACTCCTCGATATCATTTCTAGGACAGATCTTGTGGTATAAAGCATAAAACTTGTCGAAAGTGAACTCTTCGAGTTCAATACTGTCATTTTTCTCACTGGGCAATCCTAATTCTGATAAAAACTGATATACTAATTTTTCTGTTCGACCGGAAGCGAATGTTCTTGCAATTACTTTCACTGGGATTTTGCCTTTTTGGTCTACCAAGAACCCCAACCGCATCCAACTAAAAATTAAACAAATACAGGGTGTAAAAAGTGCGATGCTCACTGATTTTAATGGGTGATGGAAAAACTCAAAACAAGTAAAAATGTTTATATGACATATGTGTCAAAACTTGATTTGGTTTTTGTCTAAACGATATCAAAGTTACAGACTTTGAAAGCAATTATTTCTGAAAAGCTTAACAATTGGAAACTTTTGTCTTAATCGCTTATCAGCAGATTCATTTGCTTATAAAATAAAGTAAGTTTTAAATGTTTCAATCTACAAATAAAAAAAATATCAATAATTTTTCCCCCAGTTAAAAATTTAAAAACAATTGGCAACAGCGCTAACCAGAAGCTCTGTGCGTGGAGTCGTCAGTTATACAGGGTTATTCATTTTAAAGTAAACAGGGCTTTATTTTTGAACTTCCCTGTACTTTTTTAAAAACAAATATAGCCATTTCGTGTATTTTTTTCCGTAGAGTTCAATAATCTAATCAGAAAAACATTTGAAACAAAAACAAAAGATTCTTTAAAAGTGTTAGACAATGTTATGGTTTCAGTAACACTGAAAACAGTTATCACTTGAAAACGGTTGGAGATACATCACTAACCGAACGTTGTGTATCAATTAACAAATAAAGACAATGGAAGTCCAAGATTTTAGTTTTATTGAAAAACAAAAGAGTTACAGCACGAGTGACGTATTTTTTAAATGGAATACCCCGTATATTTTTATATCAATAGATAGAGATTTTCACGAGGAATTCGGTGATATAGGGGTTGTGGGGGTTTATTTCCTGCGGTTCTGCTGCAATTGTCTAAAAACTGCATGATACTATAAGGATAGTTTCACCTGAAAAAACCTGGCTGTCACAGGTCACAGGTGCTTATTTGTCAAAGTCAAGAATTTTAAAAATACGTTTATTACTTTTTGGAGTAGTTTTATAATGAGGTTTTTATCAGAAAAACGGCTTCAAATTATAACTTTCTATTATGAATGTGGAGAAAACGCCAGGGAAACAAAATCGTTACATTTTAGAAAAAAGACTACAATAAGAAAAAGAAACCGGGATCGAGCTATTCTAAATTATTTTACTTTGTATCCCATGAAGTCAATTACTGACGCAGTAAGAGACTTGAGGTATGGCCCTGCCAGAAGAGTATGAAGAGTAACCTATGCGACGGTTCAGAGAACACTAAAATATTTTAAGTATCTTCCATATCACGTTCTTCTAGTGCAGCATTTAACACGTGAACAAAAGGAACTTTGCTTTCAATTTGTTTCCCAAATTTAAATCCATGAACAAGATAACAATCTTAACCTGTTTAAAACGATTCTTTGGACGAATGAAGCTACGTTCACTACATCGGGAATGTTTAACCGACGCAATACGCACAGCTGGGCAAGACAAAATCCCAGGAAATTTCAAGAGATTAAATACCAAGGGAGGTCTTCTCTTTATGTCTGGTGTGGTGTGCTTAACAATAGAACTGTCGGGATAATATTCTATGAGGGATCCTTAACTGGAGAAAGATATCTCAATCTTCTTGAAAACGATATTAAGGACATTTTAGAAGAATTGCCACTCAAAACGTATCGCAAGATAATTTGGCAACAAGACGGAGCGCCCCATGCTGTTCGTCAAGTTGTGCAGTATCTCAATTGCCGATACAATCAGTGGATTGGATGTGATGGCACTATTATGGCTACCTAATAGTCTAGATATTACAATTTTGGACATTTTTCTATGGGGTCACTTGAAGAATGTCGTTTACCAAAATGGGAACACAAACACGGAAGAAATGAGAAAAAATTGTAAATGAAATTAATCCTCTTAACCAAGAACCTCAAATAATATCGGCGAGCTTACAAAGGCTAAGGAGGGGTTATAGATTATGTTTCGAAAATAACGGGGGTCATATAGAACATTTAAATTATTAGTAATATGTATTATAATTTTTTGTTATAAGTGTTCTTATTACCACCATATTTTACCTCGTATTGTTTTTAAATTTTTTCCGTTTATTGTAATTTTGCTGCTTGATTTAGAAATAGATATATCATATCATTTTTAGCATATAATATAATTTGAAGCCGTTCTTCTGATGAAAACCTCATTATAAAACAACTCCAAAAAGTAATAAACGTATTTTTAAAATTCTTGACTTTGACAAATAAGCACCTGTGACCTGTGGCAGCCAGGTTTTTTTCAGGTGAAACTATCCTTATAGTATCATGCAGTTTTTAGACAATTGCAGCAGAACCGCAGAAAATAAACCCAGCAACCCCTATATCACCGAATTTCTCGTGAAAATCTCTATCTATTGATATGAAAATATACGGGGTATTCCATTTAAAAAATACGTCACTTGTGCTGTAACTCTTGTTTTTGCTTCAAATGTTTTTCTGATTAGATTATTGAATTCTACGAAAAAAAAAATACACGAAATGGCTATATTCGTTTTTTAAAAAAGTACAGGGAAGTTCAAAAATAAAGTCTTGTTTACTTTAAAATGAATAACCCAGTACATTGTATGTGCTGTCGCGATATTTTTGTCCGTTTAAGTAGGGAAAATATGCCGATATGTTATTAATTTACAACTGGGTTCGTCAAGGTGAGGCTTGGGTAGAAACTAGAGGACGGCATTTTAAGCAACCTATTTAAACTAAAATGTAGCCGTTTCCTTTTTTTATAATTAGAGACATTCTATTCTTTAAGCAAAATAGAAAAGTGCTGTTTTAAAACATTATAAATTGTGTTTTTAAAATGGTTATTCAGCCTAATTTTGTGGTAAGTACAATTATTCTTTAATTACAAATAAAAACCCCAAATAAAGTAGCCGCCACTATGTAAATAACCATCTCTTTAAAAAAAGTGTAAATATGTAAAACCTCGCAATAAACGTTCGTCGTTCGACTCGGTGTGATGAAGCGAACGCGGTGGTGCCAAATTTTTTAAACTTTGAAAAGCCATAATTCAAAAATAATTTACTTTAAACCCATGTGTTTTTGGCTTTTTTGACTTGTTTTGAGCTCCACTATCGCCCATTAAAATCGTTAGCATCATACTTTTTACACCCAGCATAACTAGTGCCCCTTGTATTTATCATCGTAAAACAGGTTTTTTAATAAATGTAACTTTTAAAGTTTCCAATACAATAAAAAAAACACTGTACAATGAAATGCTATAATATGAATAAAGAAAACAATACTTCGACCTGACATCCTTGCACTAATATATTATTAATATTATTATTAATGTGTCACAATAAGCAATAAAGCAATCAAACATTTACTGTTTCATCAAAGCTGTCCTAGGACAAACGTTAACGATTTTGTTATTGTGGGTTATCTTCCTCAGACCCTGCTGCCACGTCTAGATGTTAAGAAAGCCATGCAACAGAACACGCCAAAGATATAGATAAAGCATATAAATTACAATATTGGAATTTGCATCATTGAAATTGCGTGAATTTTAAAATTGTAACAGATGGTCCCTTAAAAATTCATTCACAGATAGCAAATTGCTTTATTTAACTTTGCTGATCTCACAAGAAGCATGAAGTATTAGGAGTATTAAAATAAGATTTGATATAGATAAATGGTAGGGAAAGAGGAAAGTTTTCGAATAATTTTAACTTTCCGGTCACTTCCGGTTTTACCGGAAATGGCTCCGGACCCAAATTTTAAATGGAACAAACTATTTTAACATTGTTGTATTTCTGAGACAATTTTATATCAGAATGACACATTTTTAAAAGTTTTTACTTCCACTTCATTTTTTAGAGCCACATTTAAGATTGCATCTGAGTGGCCATGATCGGATGCAAACTAATCTAAGGACCTGAGTTGATGTCAGAAAATGACAATTCCAAAGTTTTAGTAATCAGTATGAAAGACAGAAATAAGACAAGGAGACAAAATTACATTTTCAAATTGCAACCCTTTTTGACAAGCAGGATTTTTTGACGAATCTAACGATACTAATTTATTTGCAATTAGATTAAAAAAAGACCATAAATTTAATATAATTTAACAAAATACTGGATAATCATTTATTTACTTTTTAACAACACTAAAATCTTGGACTTCCATTGTCTTTATTTGTTAATTGTTACACAACGTTTCGGTTAGTGATGTACCTCCAACCGTTTTCAAGTAATAACTAAAAATTATTCTTAAAAGCTACGACTTATATACTATCCCTTGTTCAACGAAGCTTGACGACTTTTCACGGTTCAGCAACGGCTGCCAGATATTCGAAATATCGATACTAGGCTTGCTAAATACATTTTGGTTGTTTACAATTATAACAGCTTCTTTAAATTTTCTTTTCTTCCAGTGGATTTCTTTATTAATAGTTTTTGCTTCCGACCATAGTATGCAGTGTTGTTTTGTCCAAGCGTGTTCGGCAATCCCTGACTTCGACGTTTTACCTTGTTTCGTATGTTTTCTGTGTTCTTTAACTCTAACTTCAAGTGGCTTTTTCGTTTCCCCGATGTATACTTCACCACATTTATAGGGAATTTGGTTGGTCCGTTTTTTGCTTCTTCTCTTGACGTCCTAGTTAAACGAAATAATGGACATATACGAACCTCGGTATACAGAAAACCTACCAACACTGGACAATATTTACACCAGAATTCTAATTACTCTAACGAAACAGGGGTCATACGTACTCTATATAATCGTGCAGTGACTTTATGTAACAGTAAGGAATCCCTGCAAGAGAAAATAGGTAACATAACTAGGGATCTTAAGCAGAACGGATACAGTGAGAGAAACAATGGAAAAATATCAAAATAAGACAAAAAACTCTAACTTGAACGAGACTTCACATGACCAAATATTTATGACATTTCTATATATTAAAGGAACTTCGGAAAAGATCTGCAGAATCGCGAATAAGTATAAAATTAAAACGGTATTTAAATCCCAAACTACTCTAAGAAGTATTCTTACTAAGACAAGACCAGACAACAAGGTTTTAAATAATGACTGTATCTACCAAATTCCCTGTGAATGTGGTGAGGTATACATCGGGGAAACAAACGTTACCACTCGAAGTTAGAGTTAAAAAATACAAAAACATACGGAACGAGGTGAAACGTCGAAGTCAGGATTGCCGAACACGCTTGGTCAAAACAACACCGCATACAATGGTCGGAAGCAAAAACTTTTCATAAAGAAACCCACCGGAAGAAAAGAAAATTTAAAGAAGCTGTAATAGTTGTAAGCAATCAAAATTTATTTAGCAAGCCTATTATCGACATTTCGAATATCTGGAAGCCGTTGCTGAACCGTGAAAAGTCGGTCAAGCCTCGGTGAACAAGGGATAGTATATAAGTCGTAGCTTTTAGAATAGTTTTTAGTTATCACTTGAAAACGGTTGGAGATACATCACTAACCAAAGCGTTGTGAATCGATTAACAAATAAAGACAATGGAAGTCCAAGATTTTAGTGTTATTGAAACCATAACATTGTCTAACACTTTCAAGGAAACGCTATTTACTTTTGTTATGTGTGCTATAAATAGCCCATGATGCATAAATTATTATTCAGTATTTTGCTTAGTAATATTTAGGTTCTTATTTTTAATCCAATCACAAATATCGTTAAATTCGTCAAAAAATCCAATTTTCAGAAAGTGCTTGTCAAAAAAGGGTTGCCACTTAAAAATTAATAGTTATATACGAAAATGTAATTTTGTCAACTTGTCTTATTTCTATCGTTAATACTAGTCACTAAAAATTTGCGATTACAATTTTTTGACATCACCTAGACGCAAGCTGCTCTAAAAAAATAAAGTAGGTGTAAAAACTTTTTAAATCGCCACTTTTTGATCCAGAATTGTCTCAGAAATTTAAAACTGTTAAAATGCACCGGCTATTCCATTTAAAAATTCAAAACATGAGCCATATATGCGAAAGCTTTCCTCTTTCCTTTTTTCCACTCATGAATTGTCTAATAGATTAGTTGACACCCGGTATTTTAAAATATATTCAATACATAACATAATACAACCACGGGAACCGGTGTTCAACGGTTCTACGCATGAGCATCACGATAAATTATATAGCAATGCTTTTACCTAAATTTATTATGAGTATTAAAGACAAATTAATTTATTAATACCAAAAATTATATGAAAAATTTCACTAAAATTTAGAAGATTATTTTTAAAAATCATCAATCTAAAATTTTGGTATTTATAAAAAGGCCAGATCTTCTATGTAAAGAACACTATAAATGATACTCTTTCATAGTATGCAGTTATTCTGGAATCAACTACAAAAACGCTTATACTCTAAAATTTATTATGATTATAATTCAACAAATCGTGCGTTTTACTTATTATTTAATTTAAAATAACCTATAAATCTTGCCAAGAGTATGTTTACACATAAGCAAAATATATTGATAAATAGTACACTTGCCTCCACAAAAACCGGCCACTTCAAGCTGTAGGCCATTGACTATAAGGAAAAATAAGAGCTAATAAGGAACAAATTTATGATAAATTATGGTTTTTGTGTGCCTAAGTATGAAAAAAATTACAAACTGCTATTAAATTCAGGCTTGCGTGTTTTAAAACTAGCTCAATTTGTCATTATTTTCAAAATTCTAAATAAGCTCGAAATCTATGCATGTTTAGCAGAAACATGTAGGAAGCTTTTTTGTAGAGAACAGAATTTTTATCGAAATTACTCCTTTTGAAGTTGAAAAAACCTTTTAACTGCAAAATAAATAAATAAAACAAATTTAAAAAATAAAAAAAATGTATTTTTTCTTTTTTTTCATTTTTGTCCATAACTTCTTGCTGAGGCTAAATAAGTATAGGTTAAAGAAAAAAGTCGGCGCCAAAGCCTTTAAAATGAGCATAGCTAGAAAAATTTTCAATAAAATTTGACGGAGATACGATTTTTTAATTTTTACAAGTTTTTATTAATTTTTGCCGATTTTTGTTTTATATCAGACTAGATGAAAAGCCTGTCTCCGCCAGGCGAGAGACAATATTAAGTAGCCTCTGTCTCCGTAAGACGCCTTCCGTACGGCTAACGGTAAAAAAACACTTTTTTGCTCCTATTTTTGTCCCGGGGGCGAAATTCAAAAAACGAGCTTCGTTAGGTTCTAGCCACTACTAAAGACTACCACTGTGTCAAATTTCATGATTTTAGCTCAAGCCATAACTTCAGAATCACGTGGACGACAAATAAATATATATACCTACCTACATATAAATATATCCACATTAGAAAATAAATATATATATATATATATATATATATATATATATATATATATATATATATATATATATATATATATATATATATATATATATATATATATATATATATATAATTTTAAAATATAAATTTTGACGTGGTCAACAGCCAACATCGGCGCTTGTGTGACAGAGGGGGCGGGTTGGTTTTTTTTTGTTAAATAAGCAAGATATGATAATTAATAGAAAAAAGGCACGTGGGTAAAGACAAGTGTATGTAACATATTAATTTTAAAGGGAAGTTTAATTAAAAGGGTTAAAAAAGTGGAAAATTCATTTGATATCTTTTCTTGGTTAAGTTTTCTAATGTTCTTGGAATTTTGCAGGGTTTTCGTTGTTGGGGTTTCAATTTGAAAAAAAGAAAAATTTTTTTCTTTCAAAAGAAAGGGTTTTTTTTTGAATATATGTTGGTCACGCACTTGGGGACAGACAAGTGAGGGAAAATTAATTTTTGAAAGCAAAGGGGGGAAGTAAGAGGGAGAGAGAGGTATTAACGCCCTATTGAGGCCGAACTACAATAATAATTTAAAAAAAAAAAAAAAAGAAATAAAAAAAAATTAAAATAAAAGTATTTAAGCCACCAATGGTACAGGGG
The DNA here is from genome assembly GCA_019359885.1 of Listronotus oregonensis. Lineage (NCBI taxonomy): Eukaryota > Metazoa > Arthropoda > Insecta > Coleoptera > Curculionidae > Listronotus > Listronotus oregonensis. The sequence continues at coordinate 8,003 of JAHBCN010010556.1, read as the reverse complement.
GGGAATTTTTCCTTTCAGTCGACACTGGGCATGTCACATAGGGGCCCTTTTTAGTTCACCATCCCCTTTTCCGTCAGTAATTAATTGTAAAGCAGACCTGCTGCATGGGTTCCAACCAAAACCGACAAAAAAAAGTTCAACTTTTTTGATCAATCATAAAAAATAACATGTGTTGTATTTATAAATTATATTGATAAATGGGGAATTTGATAATTAAGATTGCTTCACAATTAACTCACTTTGCACGTAAGTTATAAAAATTTTTTAAAAAAAAATTTTTTTTTTAAAATTTTTTTTTTTCATTTTTTTTTTTGTTAAAATCATTTTTTAACTAAATTTTTTTTTTTTTATAAGAGAAAATTTTTTTTTGTATCTTAACAAACTGTCTCTGTATTGTCCCCTTAAAAAAAGGAAAAAAAAAGTTTTCCGAAACCCCCGGGTAGAAAAAAAGAGTTTTTTTTAAGCCCACCTGATCGACCCCCAAATTTGGGTTTTTTGGGGGATTTCATATATATATATATATATATATATATATATATATATATATATATATATATATATATAAAAATGCTTTCATTTCAAAACCCCCCTTAAATATTTTAAAAAAAAAACACCACCAAAAACACAAAGAAACACGTCGATTTAGATATACAGGGGGAATTTTAAATTTTGGGGATTTAAAAAATTTTATCGGTCCCCCCCAACCCCCTCCGGTTAAACCCCCTCACTTTGATATGTCAAATGGAACCCCCATAGTGTGACACATCATTGTAAGCGGCATGAAATTTGCTATCCAACAGTACAAAAAATTTAAATCGATGGAGGGGGACTTAGAAGAAAAAAAAGTGTGTTAATTAGTTTATCGTGTTCAAAAAATTTATTTTATCAAATGCTAAAAAAGTGCCGTTATTGGCAAAAAAGCTTGTTTTAAAAACCTTTGCAAACTATTTTAGTGTGCATTCATTCCAATTATTTTTTTTTTGTGTTACCTGCTACACCCCAAAAAACTGCAATAGCACAATTTTTTTGACGTTTAGGAACCAGTTAAATATTACTGTTAGGATTGTCTTTTTAAACGTTATTTAAAAAAATTTAAAAATCTTTTTTTTAAATGGCGTATACCCCAAAAGGGGAGGGGAATTTAGAAATAATTTTCCATAGGGGTGAAGATCGATGCGCGCGTAGAACCGCCAGAGTATTCAATGAGAGGCATAAAAAAAAGGGGGGATAAATATGTAATGGAATTGGAAGTTTGAAGAAACGGGGTCTGTATGCAACAAGAAAAGTACTAATGAAAGGGTTTTAGACGAAGCACGCCAGGTTGAGGTACTAGGACAGTTGGGGTATAGATCCGACGTTGTCTTTCCAAAAATTTCTAAGCTGACCAATATTTCTACGGGTTCCGTGCACAAAATTTTAAAAAAAAAATTTTTTTTCCCTACAAAATAAAAAAATTTTTCATGAACTCAACGAAGACGATTATGATAGAAGAATAAATTTTTTTCGAATCAATGTGCCAGCGAATTGATGAAGACCCTCATTTGATAAAAAAAATCTGCTTTTCTGACGAATCAACTTTCTTCTTAAATGGAATTTTAATAGACATAACTGCAGATTTGGGGGAAAAAAGAAAATCCGAAAAATTTGGGGAAAGGGCATACTAAAATTTCCCGAGAAGATCAACGTTTGGGCAGGTATTTATGGAAACGAAATTATCGGGCCATTCTTTCTGGAAGAAAATTTAACTGGGCAACTGTATCTAACCCCCTTTTGGAAAAAAGCGATATACCCTTTTTATCGTCCAATTTTTTGGAAAATCAGGTGGATGAAAATGGTGCTATGGAACTCAGCTAGATTTTTTTTTCTGGGGTTATTTAAAAAGAAAAAATTTAAAAAAACGCCACCTGCAAATATTCAAGAACTTAAATGTAAAATTTCACTAGAATGCAGACGTATTACCAGACAAGCTTTCGCCAACTTCCCCGAAGAATTTTTAAAAAGACTTTATTATTGTCTCGCCAATAACGGCGCACATTTTGAGCATTTGATAAAATAAATTTTTTGAACACGATAAACTAATTAACAAAATTTTTACTTCTAAGTCGCTTCTACGTCCATCGATTTAAAGTTTCTTAGTACTGTTGGATGGGGAATTTCATGCCGCTTACAATGATGTGTCACACTATGGGGGTTGCCATTTGACATATCAAAGTGAGGTTAACTGGAGGGGGTTGGAGGTGACCGATAAAATTTTTTTAAATACGAAATTAAACTTCCCCCCCTATATCTAAATCGACGTGTTTCTTTTTTTTTTCGGTGAGTGTTTTTTTTTTTTAAATATTTAGGGTGGTTCGTTTGGGGAAAGAAAGCACTTTTTTTTATATATATATATATATATATATATATATATATATATATATATATATATATATATATATATATATATATATATATATATATATATATATATATATATATATATATATATATATATATATATATATATATATATATATATATATATATATATATATATATATATATATATATATATATATATATATATATATATATATATATATATATATATATATATAGATTATTTTAAATTTTTTTTTTTTTCCAAAAAAAAAGGTTTTTATAACGTTTTTTTTAATGAAAAAAATTAAAACCAACAATGTACTATAAAAACCTTCAGTTTTTTGTTAAAGGGGGAAAAAAGGGGTTGTTAAATTCATCGATGAATCGTGGCCACTAATCGCTGTTTCTTCAAGCCTTTTTTTAAATTAATTAGGGGAAAGGGGTAAAAGAAAGATGGCCGTTGTTTTAGTTGTATATGGACAAGGATAAAACAAAGGGGAATCTAGTGTGACGTCACGATAGATTTCAGCGCTAAACCATCCATAAATTTTAAAAAAGCCTAATGTTTTTTTCATAAATCATAGTGGTTATACAGGGTCCCCGGGGGGAAAAGTTGCAAATCTAAAAGGTATCAAAAAAAAAGTGAAAAAAAAATACAAGTGTATAAAAAATTTTTTTTGTTTTAGGACTCCTCTTTGAAGAAATAACTCGAATTGAATGAAGTTTTATAGACATATATATTGAACCACCAGGTATATTTGAATTTTATTTTAATAAGATGTAATACCAAGTAAGACTCTTTCAATTACTATCAAAGGAAGTGTTGTGACACTTATGATCCCCTTATTTTACTCCTTGTATTAATAAGCGCTTTAAACAACATTTTTTAAAAACCTTCAACTCTATTGATTACAAATTAGGTACTCTTCATTCATGTCGCCAATTCTAACAGTTTTCGAAAAAACGTCAATTTATTTACATTGTTAGCCCCCTAAATTCTGTCAGATTGAATTTAAAATAGAGGAATTTTCTCCGGTCGCCAACATAATAGTTTCAATAAAAAATAAACTTTTAGGTAAAAACTTCGTAAGAGGGTTCAATATAGGCTCCGTGGGTTTTTACAGCGCGAGCACATTTGATAAAAAAGATGAATCTTTTTTTTTGATATACCCAAATACATTATGTAATAAAGTGAATTTTTCGAAAATTTTAGGATTAGTGACATGAATAAAAATTTTTTAATTTTTACAAATGGTTAAGGGGGTTTTTAAAAAAGGTTGTCCAAAGTTCTTACCTATACAGGGCGTAAAAAGGGGGTATGAGGCCCGAGTTTTTCCGTCCCTGCAGCTTTTGACAGTTCACAACATTTCCTTTGGGTAGTCTTCGGACACCCTGTATAGTCGCCCAAATTGTGGCAAGCAACGCCTTTTCGATGGTTGAATATTTTTTGTCACTTTTAGCGTGTCCTCGAGAAAGGACTGCTCAAAAAGTTATTTACCTTAATTTAAAGTAATTTGATAGATAAAAATAATAAATAATTAATTTATTAAAAAAAAAGCAAAAATCATGTTCAACAAATTACTGATTTTACTATTTTGAAGTAAATTTTTTAGTCAAAATAATGTTTGTTTATATCTCCTTTATTATGTGTCCTATCATATATCATATATGTAGTTACCGGTTTTTTGTAAAGGTGAGTGTATATTGATAAATCGTAAAAACGTGGGATGCGTTAACACTTAAAACAAAACATGCTGCAATAAATTGACAGAGTAACAGAATGCGAACAAACTAACCATGACATGCATATAAACGTTGCAGAGTTATTTATGAGACTTACTGTTTTTTCAAACAAGTCATTGGACAAAAGTTATTACTTTAACATTGTGGTAATTTTTTTTTAGGCCATCCAACCAATCCTTAAAAATAATATTTATTGTTTTTGCCAGTTTAACAATATTTTCTAACTTTGTCAAAATATTGGTACTGTATTCTTTTAGGATATCCTTTTAAGGAAAAGGAGTGAGAAGGGTTGATAATATAATTTTCTCCCTTTTTTTTTTTTAAACAAAATAGGTTAACTTTATAAAATATTTGGGTCCGGACCTAAAGGGGTGGTAAATTTATTAAGTTGTATATCACTTTCATAATTTTAGGGTCAAGAATTTAAAAACTATATTTTCTTTTTTTAAAAGGCACGGAGTAATAATTTTTTTATCTTAAATATTTAAATAAATTTTATGTAGTTAGTCAAGTATGTAAATGGAATTAATTTAAGTAGCTATTAATAAAAAGAAATTAATTAAATAATATATTATATATATTTTTATTTCGAGCTTAATATTATAAGTAAATATGTTTTATTGACACCCCGTAATATTAAGAGTAAATTCCGTTTTTATATTTTTTTATAAGTTAAAAAAATGGATTAATTTTAACAAAAGAAAATAATGATAAATTATTAAAAAAATATGCCAAACTGAAAAAAACAAAGAAACCATGCTGGATATTTTGGTTTGATTTATTCTTATAGGTCACTAAACTTAAATGCTATGCTATTAATGCTATTGTCGATATTTTGGTACAAATCTTTATATATCAAAACTTCAGTATATAGAAACGTCAATATATCGATATATTTTTTTATCGATATTAAACACATTTAATTTTTTAATAATATATTGATATTAAAGCTTAGCCCTTGTGATAATTCCTTTAGGTCAAGTTTAACGGCTGTTTTACAAAAAAAATTTTTTTTCCCAAAATTTTACTGGGAATTTCGACTAAAGAGGAAATTATTATAAAAAAAAAATTCTTACTACTTATTGATACATCTATACATGAATGTACTGAAATGTCGATTTTCAATATTTCGTTTATCGATAAATTGTTTTTCTATATTTAAAATTAAAATTTGACTGGAATTTTGGGAACACCGTTTTTTTTTTAAATCCTAGAAATATGTAATTAAATACAATAGGAAACAAAGAAAGAAAAACCCCCAATATTTAAAACTTTATTTTGATAATATTTTGTAAGCATATTTGTTTTCAGCTCACAAACAGTAAAAAATGATTACATATTAAGCCCCTTGCATAAAATTTATTTTAATTTAAAACCACGTCAAATCTCTTCCCTGCCTATCAAAAAACAACTTTTAAAATCCAAAAAAAAAAAGTTTGGCATAATTACGATTTAAAGTTAACGTCTGGCCCCTTTAAAATATCGTCAGACAAAAAGTTGTGTGACGGCACATATTAGTTTTTTTTTGCTTCATTTATTTTTTCATTTAGAGCAAAAAAAAATGAATTCATCGCGTTCCTTTTTTTGATTCAAAATAAATTTTTTGGGTAATTAAAATGCAACATAATAAATTTATGGGTAATTCATAGTCAAAATCCACCCCAAATTACCACAAAAAAATATATTTCACAAAAAATAGGTTAAAGCTCTAAAAACTGTTTGAAAAATTTTATCCCCCAATTTCCAAATTTCGCAAAATTATAAATTTTTTTTCCCCTTAAAAACCATAGCCAGTTAAATTTTTTTTCACTCAACATTTTTCATATGCATTATTTTTGTCAAATTTGGAACCTGACAATTTTTAACAAATTAAAAAAAAATACAAATAGAGAATTTGCTTTTTAAAGTCCGATTATTTCCTGGAGGAAGAGAGCCAAAAAATTTAAAAATTCTTGCAAATTGAAAAATTTTTTTTTTTCCAAAAAGTGTTCTTAAACCCCCGGTTTTGGTATTTTCTGGTCTTTCATGTCTCCCTTTTTAAAAAAAAAATTTTTTAAAAACCCCCTAGAGCCACCCATCCTTGGGCTATTGCGAATTGAAGATTTGAGCTTTTTACCGTTTACTTGGGGGGATTGCCATTAACTACTAGAACTAGGGTTCCAACCCCTCCTCCACCCCGGGGGGACTACCCCCTTTTTTTTAACCAAAATTCCTTCGTCCCCCGCTACTGCGGAGGAAAAAAACCTTTTTTTTTAGTCATGTGTTGTCAGTTTTTTTTAAAGTTTTAAAATTGGGGGGCCCAAAAAAACCACATGTATAGATTTTTCAAAAAATTTAAAAAATTTAGGTTTAAATTTAGGTCTAAAAAAAAAATTTGGTTTTTAAAAATTGGGGGAAATGATTAATCGTTATTTGAATCCCCAAAAGGGGAAAAATTAAAAAAATAAAAATTTTTTTTTTTTTTTTGAAATTTTTAATACAATGAAAAGAACTTTGGTTATACCGTGTATAATTGGTTAAGTTGGGAAATCCCCTTTTTTTGGGGGCCCATTCAAAAAAGTTTCCTTCTTTTAAATTTTTTTTTTAGTTTTTTAAAGCGGGGAACAAATTTACAAATGCAGTTAATCTATTATTTGATGAAATTATAAAGAAAACCATTTATAAAACAAATATTTGGTATTCTTACACAACTAGCCAAAAATGGCCCCTTTTTTTTTCAAAATACAAAGGTCCTGAAAAAATTTTTTGTAATAATTTTTTTGCTCTAAGCTTCCTGCAACCTTTTCTGAACCCCATTTTTTTTAAAGGGACATTAAGTGCTGAAAATAAATAGAATCTGAACTGCTTGTCTCTGCTTATTCAAAAAAAAGCGGGGTTTGAGTTTTATCAGACAGTTAAAGGGAACGAACACTTATGATGCAGCTAAGAATCAAAGAAATATAAATACAAGTAATTTTTTTAATAATAAAAATGTTATTTTTTTTTCCCAAAATTACATTTTTTGTTAACTTCTGAAAACCTTTTAAGTTTAAGTATGTTTTTTTCTTATAATAATTTTTTAAATTATTGTTTTTTATATTTCTGTTTAAATTCTAAAAAACCCTTCAACTCTTTTTTTTCGTTTTATGAGTTTAACTTATTATTTTTTTGAGAAAAAGTATATATTTTATTAATTTACGTTAAGTCTCTTTTTTATTTTTTTTTATTTTACATCGAGGTTATTAAAATAAGATAATTAATTAGTGTTTTTTTTAAGTACGTTTTTTTACATAATACAGTTTATTTTTTTTTATCGAAAAAAACATACAATTGGAATTGTTAAAAATATTTTAAAAATAAATAATTACACAAATACCTCATTACAAAATAGCGATTTATAAAATTTAAACCATACAAAATGTATAATAAGGATTATTTTTGAACGCCGAACGATTAAAATTGTTATGCTAAAATGTATTTTTTAAAAGTTAAAAGGGTAACAAATTTTTTTTCCCCTTTAAACTCTGTGACGAGTTGGCAACCCTAACAGAAACATAATTTTTTAACAGGAAACCCCAGAGCACATGTGGCCAAAGTAACCATATACTTGATGAACCAACAAGGAAAACAAAATAATGCGTTTAATGTGTTACAGCCCAAAATTTTTTTTTTTGAGCCACAATAGACCCATCGGTCGCGGGGGAAGGGTGTTATAAAACCCCTTTAAAAATACCTACCAACCATTTATTTTTCTTGTAAAAATGTTTTTTAAATGCCTTTTTAATATCGCCTTTTGTAGATTTTTAGCCTGAATAAGCTTTAGATTTGAAATAGGTGCGACTTTAAAATACTTTGTCAACAAACAAAAGTCAAAAAAGTCTTTATATTATTTGCCATTCCTTTTACTATTTAAACATGCA
>JAHBCN010010555.1:0-31346 GCA_019359885.1 Listronotus oregonensis | reverse complement strand
CTGTATTTGTGGCCCGGTAATTTACCTTTTTTAAAAAACTATTAACTTTATCAAAATTGTTAAAGAGAGCAATGTTTTAAAATAATTTAATTTTCAAAAATTTTTTTTTAAAATTTTTTTTCTAAAACCCTTTTAAAAAAATTTTTTGGGGTTTTTTTATTTTAGTTGAAACCCCCAAATAGACAATAAAAAAATTTGATAAACAATTTTTTTTTTAATTTTTAATTAAGGGTATAATTAACCTTGTAAAAAAATTTTAAAAATTTTTTTTTAAATTTTTTTTATTTTTTAAAAAATTTTTCAAAAAAAATTTTTGGTTTTTAAATTTTTAAAAAAATTCATTTTTCCCCAAAATTTTAAAAAAAAAAGTCAAAAAACCCCTTTTTTTTTTTTAAATTTCAAAAAGAATATAAAAATTCCTTTAAAAAAAAAATTCCTTGCAATAGGGAATTTTCCCCCTTTTTTAAAATCTCATGTTTTTTATATATGTCTAAAAAATTTTTCCCCCAAAATTTTTTCCCCGGTTAAAAAAAAAATTTTTAAAAACCGCGAAATTTCGGGGGGCCGGAAAGTTTAAAAAACATTTTTTTTTCCCCCAGGGGGATGACGTCATTACTTACTATGGCCTTCCCCCCCATCCGTATAAAAAACACGCCCCTGCTGCCAGTTTTTTCTCATTATTGTACTGTTATTTTTGTTGTGGATCAAAAATTTTTTCCAGCTTTTTAAAAAACTGTATATTGTTTTGGGTCTTTTAAAGGTTTTATGGAGAAAAGTATTTTAAAAAAAATTTAAAATACGTGTTGCCCAAAAGTAAAAATACGACTTTAAAAAACACCAAAAAAAAATTTTTATTAACCGCCAAAACCCAAAAATCGAAGAGCAAAGGGGGTTTTAAAAAAGGGGAAAAATACGGATTTTCCCCCCAACCCACTTTTTTTGGGGGGAAACCTTTAAAAGGGGAAGAAAAAAAAAACCCTTTTTTTGTTAGGGCAAGTTTGATTTTTTGATGTTATAGGTCTTATAGTATCTAAAAAAAGGGGAAAAAAAAAACTGCTACCTACAAACCCAGACTTTAGTTAATTTTGTTAGAATAATGTACATAGAAACCAAATTTGACCAAAAAAGTTTTTTTTAATTTAGTAAGCGGGAAATTAAAAGTTTATTTTACTAAAGCAATTATTCGTAATTATATTTAACCGGGGTTTTTTCTTCTTTTTTCCCCCGAACTTCTTCAAGAAAAAAAAATATCACTATTTTTAAAAAAAAAAACCCATTAAAATGCCCAAAAACAGGCAGGCGGGCTGGCCCTTAGAATACCCCCTTTTAGTCATATTAAGGGGAAAATACCTTCCCCCAAAAATCTTTGGGGAAAAAAATATCCAAAGTTTTAAACTACACACAAACACGTTTTTTTTAAAAAAAACCCCCCCACACCTATTTTGGGGAAGAAAAAAACCCCTTTAAAAAGAAAATGGAAACTGTAAAAATTTACAACCATTAAATAAAAGAAAATTTGACGAACCAAAGTTTTAAATCAAGGCGACAAACTTTTTTAAAGGGCCCTTCCAAAAAATTAAAAAAGAACGTAGTTTGGGACGATTGGAGTTGTGACGTCACGACCAATGGAAAAAGCGTTTTTTCCGCCAGGTAGAATTTGAATTTGGAGGTTTTTTAATCATTTATTGCGGCCGTTGTGAGTATCAAAAAAGTATTTTTTTTAATGTTTTTTAAAGGGGGCATTTCTTATTTTTTTCAAATACTTTCGAAAAAAAAAAAAAAAAATTTGGGTTCCCATTTTTAAAAAAACCCCTTTTAAACAATATAGCCCCAGGTGGCACCATGACAAAGATTTATATCACGAAGGGTAATTTAAAAAAGGATCGTATAAAAAAATTGAAGTGGAATAGTTTTCTGTACTCATGCGCCGATTCCTCCTAGGCTAGAAGGAACTAGAACTATTATACGTCAGTCAAAGGGTAAGTCATCACTAGAGCTCACAGTGGTTCAAGGGTGAAAATAGCCATTTTAAAGTTTGAACATAGAAAATATTTTATATCGTAATTACTTATCCCTCGAGATACTCCATAAGAACTATTTGAAAAAAATCGGGTATAACAAAAAAAGCCAAAAACGTTGAACAATTATATTTTTACTTTTTTTTGACGTGTGCCTCTTAAAGTTCAATTTTAATTCATACGTTTAATAATGGGAACCGAATTTAATGAAGCGACATATCTTGATGGGTTTTTCGCAAAATTAAATTTATCAAAACTAAAAACTATCTGAAATGAAAAGAAATTAATTACGAGGAATGTAATGAAAATATTGATGAATTAACTTCAGTAAAGGTTTTTAATATATTGAAAGTTGTGATGAATATTTTCATCCTTGTAAATAAACAAAAACATGTTAGCCGGGTGACCACCTCGTCTGTTGTGTTGAGAGATACAGACTGATTTCGCTATTTACAAACACCAACATTGTAGTTGGATTGGTATGAGAATGAAAACCAGTGTTCTTTGAAAAAAAAAACATAGGTAGCTAAAAAGGTTTGATTCTATGGCATGCCTTTGCTTTTTATATGGACTATTTGCAGACACGTAAGGGGGAAGCGGCACATTACGTTTCAAGGATTTTTGCTGCTTATTGTATGTTTTGAACCAGTACAAAGTCTGATACGTCAACTTTAAAATTTTAAATCAAACCACCTCAGATCAAAGTTCATTTAAATAATTTGCACATTTTTTTATTAAATACTGTAGGGTATTAAAAAGAATTTAAGTAAACAAACTGTATTTTATTAAAAATGATATTTTATTTGATTGAAATCCCAAAATGCATTTCATTTTATTTAAAACAAATTGGCCATTGTTCAACTTTACATTCTTTAGTTTCAATTTATAGAGGGTCACTGAGGGGTTCCTGAATACAATGTACAATATTTCTAAGGACGTATTCTACAGATCAAAATAGTACAAAAATGGATATTTCCTACAATTATTTTTTCGTGAAACTGATTACTATCAAATGGAAACATACACTGATTGGGCACTTACATACTAAACAAACACACTAAATTTGCATTGCATTATCACTTTTAAAAACGCTCAAAAAACGTGCCCCAGAGGCATTTTTTCAGCTATCAAGAACCTCACTATCATCTCCTGCGACCCCCCAGGCAGGCGGCCGGGAAAGTTCGCTCCCGGGGTCAGGTGAATTTAGTTTATGCATATTCGACCAGCGCCCCCAAACCCCCGTTGATTTGGACGAAATTTCACACTTTTTTTTCACGTTTATATTGAATTAATAAATAAAGCAGCCAAAAACTTTTAATGACTTTTTGGGCCAATTCTGTAGACCTGCACAAAATGTCCCATTTTAAAAGATGCTCCTATTGATCTGAATGTCATTATAAACTTAAATTTTAAAAAATCGTTAGTGTACAGAATCCTGCATGTTATGTGTGCCATATCCTACACAAGCTGCAATTTGTTTTGACACAGCAAGATTATAAAGAAATTGTAAAAAAATTTATTCAATTATTTTTTAAAATTTTTAGTACAAAGATGTCAACAAATGCATTTTGTCAATTGTTATTTAGAAATATATTTCTTTCTATAGGTAAAGTTAGTGCTGTTAATAATAGACAGCTAGTACATTAAAAATTACTAACATAACCACTAAATAGCCGAGTCGCTGTAAGAAACATGTCGGCCATATATTCTTCTTGCATATTAAAATTTAGCGAGAAAAATTTAGCGTCTTTTCAAACTATATAAATACGAATACAGTTCTTAAATAAGCATACATGTGCTGAAAATGTATAAAATCATTTATGTTCTTTAATAATAAGATAATGAAAATATGTTACGTATATTTAATATCAAACAGAAGGGGATGGGACATGACAAAATATAAAATTTCACCCACCACATTAATTTTGTAATAGACAAGAATCTCAGCAGACAGGAAGCGAGATCTCTGTCCTGTCCCTTTTATTATATTATTTTACTCTGCTTTTTCCATCTGTCTTTCTTTTTAAATTCACAGTGTTCTGTAACACCGGTACTAACGAAGATACTAGTCATAAATCCAATAACATTAAAACATTAACTTCGTTCTTGTTTTTTTTATTTTACATTTAAATAAAACATGACATGTTAATTCTTTTTTGTGGCGGCTCGTGGTCAATCTTTTTCGGGGAGGTCATTAGCATTAGTTAAAATTTCAAATGCATATGGCTTAACTGATTTTTAGTTAATAAAAACAATTTCCATGATTTTATTTCATAAACAGACGTTTACTCCAAAGAAAAACAGACAGAAAATTCAAAAATAACATCAGCAAGATTATTTTATTTGAAGAATTATATTTCTATTTATTAAGAGACATAAACAATATAACAAATAATATGCATCGACATCTGTTTAAACAGAAAATTGCACCACATATTGTAAAAATCTCTACACCTGATGTGAGTGGTAATGTGGTAAAAGGCATGACGGCAACTTATAGGTTAAAAATAAGCATATTTATATAATAAAAATAAAAAGGGGCAATTTTAACTTACCTAAAAGTCATATTTTAGTTCAATCCTTTTGTCTTCGGCACTTTGCAAAATGATTCATCACTTTACTTGTAACTTCATATTATTTATAAAGACCTTTAATACCTAATATGGCCAACGGCAGCGAGTACCTTCCCCATTGTGTTGTAAAAATGTCCTTATTCTATGTACAGAGAAGCACTTCTGCTCACAGTTGTCATCGGTAACGTACACAAAATTGTCAACAAATGCACTGTTTCCGACTTTACATTACAAAACATACACCAACAAAAAATAATTTCCAAAATCGTATATAATCTTGTTCTATAATAACTGTATAACAAACAAACGCTTGAAAATGCGTAATTTTCCCCTTCGCGGCTGTTGACCCAGATCATGCGACGGCGCACCTGTTTCAAGCAGCCAAAATCGTCCAACCGCAACACCAACTGGGAAAACTCGACTCGGCTCCGTTTAAAACAATGCGGTCAACAAAGGCAGGTAGCCCGGTTTGCCAACAAACGAAACCACCGATCTGGAGATCGCTGCGCAAAGCTTGTAGGAATCCAGTGATCGATCAACGAGTTTATATATGAGAATAATACAAAGAAAATTTAATAGATTGAAAGCAATAGTTTTTTTCATTTATATCATTATTATGTTTTTGTTCAGAAGATTAATAAATATTGCAGGTCATTGACCAAATGACCCAATGGAGTATCCTTGCCACTGATTCTTTGTAGGCTTCTGCAACAGTAGTATTATTATAAAAACAAGTGCTTAATACATATGGACCAGGCACTCCAGAATGATTTACCAAACAAATCTTCCTCATACCTATTTGAATGTGGATTTTTGCATCTTGTTCAGAACGACATCCGCAAGAAAGCCGCTTTGTTCGAATAGGCGGTAATGCAACGCGGCGGCAAAGCGTATTCAGCGCATCGCATACGGCAAACTAGCCACGATGTAATGGAAATGCTGGGAGAAATTGAATCGAAAAATCCAACGGTATATTAATTTATTTGTTGAGTACAAAATGTCAAACAGATTTAATATCACTTGATACAGGGTGGTTTAGTATCAAATAAATAATATGGATTATGCCAACTAAAATATTAATATCGTGATATAGGTACTTGTATATATTTTTTGAAACACATACATTTTATTAGTTTATTAAGGTAAATTATCAGATTAAAATAAGTTGGTTTATTGCCCCAATATACAGTATTTGAATTAAAGATTTATTTTTTGTTTGTTTCCACAAGATATTTTGTGACATATAAAGAGGTATTACGATTTTAAAACCCGCACATTTTTCCGGCAAGTTTTTTAATGAGGTATAATAAAATTAAGCTTACCCAGCAACTAAATAAATTTCAAAATATGATTCACAGGGTTATATCTAGGAGGTTTCATTCACATGTCTCCTGATTTACCATATTTTTAGATAAGTAAGTAAAATGGACATTACACTAATGTTGTGTTGTGTCATCGAACTTATTTTTGTATGGGTAGTTTTACTGAACTAAATCTATTGCTTATAGCACATTATAAAGAAGATTAGGTACAAATACATTCAACATTTTTTTCTTCATTAAAAACAGTGTATTTCTAACAAAGTTTTCTGACCCGTTAAGGTAATTTAAACTTAATTTGAGGACACGTTTGCAATTAAAAAAATACAATAGGTTTTTGTATTTGTTTGTGTCACATGAATGAATGGACAAATTCAGAGTAATAGGGTACCCTTTTGTACAATTATTTCAAAAGACAATAGTAAATGATTGTTTGTAATGTGGAAAGGTTTTGTTAAATTTCCTGTCTCCTGAAAATTCTAAGAGAAGCCACATTTATTTAGTTTGGCTACTAATCGTCATAGTTGAACATTATAATGGCATTGTGTTTTAGATCTCTAAAGACGGTACGTATTTACTCTTTTCAAATACTTAAGAATGCCTTGTCTTTTAAAGAGTGCACGCAAAAACAGCATATTTTTAGCCTATTTTCTCACCCTTGTCACGTGATCTTAAAAATCCTGTAAATATTCTGCATATGTAAAAATTATCGGCAATGAAAATCAAGATCATATTTTGGTTTTTTGACAAATATCAGAAATCACCCCACATAGGGGTCAAATGGTGACGCAAACCAATACAGTGTACTCCACCATAAAATCGTACATGGAATATGCAATACAGCGTCACCACATACGCTATCTCATTGGTCTCAAATAAAATAGCTTGGTTTTACCGGATATAATGTACCATATATAATTTTTACTCCGGCTATAACGTTCAATACGGTTTCACCTATTTAGTTGCAAATTTCCGGGTTGTGGAAGTGCGAGGTATGTTATAAACGACAGTGGTAAATTCCCACGGCCGCCAGGTAATTACCGGATGTTGGATATAATGTCTACTATTTGCGAATTTCCCGTTGTAAGGTACGAGTGTAGCCGTTATTACTGACGGTGGCTCCACGACCACCAGCAACTCGATCATGTGATCTTTCTCTGGGACAGGCAGCTTAGATGGCAGTGCTAATTTAATGGTTTTTTCGTTTTATGGAAATGGCTGTGTTTTTTTATAGCGTACCCCGGTATAGAGGACCCATTTTGATCCCTAAAGGTTTTTATAACCGGGGTCTACTGGCGTCAGACATCACATGAGGGGATAGGATCTCAACCGTGGAGATACGAAGTCGGTTAAATTACGGCAGTTGGGCGCATGCGCAGGCGCCTGGTCAACATGCCGCCGTAAAATTTCGAGTACTTCCGAGATATCCGAAATGTGCTCTGCTCATTGCCTTAATTCTTTTTTCGGTTATTTGGGTGAGATATGGGAAAATAAAACATCTCTTCGCGTCACTCCAAGCCCATAAAACAGTTGAGAGATTTTTCAGATGACAAAGTTTGCTTTTAGCAAACCATCATCAATCCTATTTTTTAAATGCGGCACTCAATTGTTTATTGCATTTTTTTGAAGCAGTTATAATCCCAATTACAATGATGTGTAACACTTAATATTTTTCTGTTAACAAAACATATTTTCCATAAGAGACAGGCCGAGTAAGACAAGGAACGTACATCATTCTTATAGTATGCCCTATATTTGTTAATAAATACAGAAGTGTTATACATTTTTGTAATTGGGATAATAAGGGGTTCAAAAAATTAAATAAAACCCAGGTCCGTAGCATTAAAAAAATTGCTGATGATGGTCTAATGAAAACGAAACGCCGTTGGAAAATCTCTTAACGGTGTTTTGCAGAACTTAAGAAGTGGCCATGAGAAAGTGTTCTTTGTTTCCAAATCTCTTTTAAATATAATGTGTCAGAAAATAAAAACGAAATCAGCAAAATTCTGGTTTTCTTTTCTCGGATATCTCCAGTACTTTGGACAATTTTACAACTTAATCAGGTATAAGCAGGCTAGGCACCTAAATGCGCAACTTTTCCATAATTTAACCGATTTCTTCTGTATCTTCATTTGGTTTCCGAGAGATCCCCATGCATGCACTCGAATCTGTGGCACCCTGTATAAACAGTATCATTACAAATAAAAGTAATTTTAATTGTATTTTTTCTATAAAATTAAATCTTAAAATAGAAAATACATATTTTATGAGGACGTAATATAGTTGAAAGCCCAATCTCTTAAACTCGCTAAGAGTTAAATCATCCCTAAAATATAAAAAAGAACCAAAACTTACTTGACAACTAGAAACAACTAGGATAATCTAAATTATTAAAAATTCAATCATGGTACCTCCCACCAATATAGAACCAGAATATGTGGGGAATCTCTCGAAATTTAATAAAAACCTTAAAATAGAATTATGACAAGTTCCCATAAAACTTTTTCCTCCCTCCCCACAGAGATACAGGTACATAACGGACGCCCTAAAAATCGTTTTTGCTTAAAGAAACTTAATATTATCTGTAATTAACATTTTTTAATATGATGGTAACTAGATAAGTCTTTTTAAATAAACAATTAAACTATATTTGGCTTATTTAGTTTGCCAAAGACGACTAGCTCTGACACAGTAATAGCAATTTTATTTCAACACCTGTATAAAGTTTAACAATTTTATTTTGGATATTTAACCTTAAACTAAAAATATTCTGATTGATATCGATAAAATCAACTGTTTACGAGAAATATATCAAATGGTTGGTAATTTTTTTTACATTATACAGGGTGTTTTCTAAGTGTACACATTTAGGTAAGCAATTTTTGGGTCTTTTTAAGAAGAAAACTTTATATGAACGTATAAATTAACGTCTGAACTTTGAGATATAGTGGTGTGCACTAAAAATAAACACACTAGGTTACCACTTTGATGTTTTAATAAAATTTGGTATAAATGTAGCTGATATCAAGAAGCATTTTTAAGTGTAATATCGCTTTTTTATTTCACCGTGGCGTTCGTACAGAATTTGACCCGCCTATTTTGGCAAGTAAAAAATGTGGTACACTAGAAAATGCTTCTGGATACATAGTACATTTATGCCAAATTTTATTAAAGTATCTAAAGTAGTATACTACAGATATTAATAAAAATAATTTATTTCAAAATTTACATCACTTTATCTCAAAAAGTTAAGTATACGTTTAGTTTATCTTCTTCGATCGAAAAGTGGAGTTTTATGTCAATGAAATCAACGTTTTTAATCAGTTTTTTGCAAATAACCTAATATATGCATTAAAAAGTGTAAATTACAAAATTGCAGCTTTTCTGAAACAAGTAAAATATTTTCGTAATTGATGTGGGACCATAACACAAACCAAGTTGAAGCTTGTTAAAGGTTAGCTGTTATTCATCAACACAGTTTCAGAGTTTCATAGCAATAACGCAAAATCTACAAATTTTGTGGTGGCGGAGGAAAACTACAAATAACTTTTTTAAAGCATTTGCACAGACTTTTTTAAAGGTGTGTATTATAAAAGTTGAGTGAGTTATGATTAAACAAGTGGCATAGGACCAATATTTTGAGTGCAAAATCTTCGAAAAGAACTCCCTAATTACCAACTCATGAAAATGAGTCAAGTCTTCTATTTTCAGTTCTTTATCTATGAATTCATAAATACATTCTGTGGAAATATTCTTAACTGACATTCAAACATTGCAATTTTAGAAAAATGAGCTGCAAGTGAAAATCAAATTTCAGAATTTTAATAACAAATTACCTTTTCTTGGAAATAACTCGAAAACTAAGGGAGATGTGCGTAAAAATTTACTTAGGTATGAAACTGTGCTGAATAAGAAACATTTTGCTTTTTGTTAATTCATTGTATACATAAAAATTATGAGATATGAACGTTTAAAACGCGTGTGTATAAACGAGCACCACTCTTGTTTCGGCCCTTTAAATGCAATCTCCTTCAATAGAAGTAAGGGTTTTAAACAGTTTTAATAATAGGACCTTATAGTTTTGAAAACCAACAAAAATGGTTTTTAGCAACTTTTTATCACGAAAACTAAAGGAGTTATGCTTAATAAAACCAATTTTTTGAGCATTCTAGAAGCGATTGATGCATTTTAAAAGCGGTTTTATACTGTTTTATGCATTGTAATTGAGGATTAAAAGCAAGAATACAATAAATATATCATGGAGCAGTCACTTTTAATTACAACTCAGGACAATATGTTTATTTAGGAATATATTTTTATTAAATCATAAGGGCTAATTTTTGAAGTTTACAAGATAAATAACAAAAGAACTAAATACTTATTTTAATTTATGTAAGCCTAATTTTATGTGACTTAAGCTTTAACAGAGAGTTTTGTAAGGTTTTGCAATAATAAATGCTTTCACTCTTAAAATAAAAAGCAACCTTCAGCATATGGAGATTTGAAGAGGAAGAGGTTGCTTTAATCCCTGAATTTTATGCAAAATACTGTAATAATATAATAATTTTTGGGGTAAACATCATGTTTAAATTAGCAATAGGGTTGATTTTTATGTCATTGAAATATTTCAAATAATGTTAAAAAAGAACAAAAATAATACTTTTCTTAACTCATTTGATTAAATTTTACTCAATTTAACTTTAAGGTATAGTTTTATAGGTTTTAGCAATAAAGGGTAGTTTTCACCCTAAAATAAAGAGCGCCTACCATCGGCATACAATATAGAATGCTTGAGACGAGGTGTTAGACCAGACCCAAATGTTCAGGCAAATCTATGCTTTTAATTTTTTTAGCTTCGTTTTCTGACTAAATATACAAACCCCAGACGTCCTTATTATTTTTCATATAGTCTCTGGTCTTCATGTGTATTCATTATCCATCTCTTATTTTTAAGGCATTTAATTTAATTAACATAGAGTCAAAAAGTCTGATAGTGTTAAAAGTCTGTTATCCTTGTGAGGTACTTTGTTAAATTGACAATTATTGAATAAGAGTTAATACCAGAGACACCACAATCTTAGAGGAGTTGTAGTAATTTTGCCCATAACTCTTTCTCTGTCTCTTGTAACCAAATTTGATTTGATTAAGAGGTTGTCTCTAAAAACCTAAGACATTTAGGTCTCTTTTTATGCTCCTCCAAAATGAAATACTCGCATTTTAAAACCAAAATTACTTATTAACTATTTTTTATTTCATTTTTACCATTTTTTGTTTGTCAGATTTTTAAATTCATTAATCAATTTTTGTTTTATTTTAAAAGGTTTGTGGAGTGTTCAAGGTTAGAAGAGCTCTATTTGCTGAAATTTGCATGTTACTTTTAATATTTTTAAAGTACAATTAACATGTCTCCTCCTCTCTCATTTTTTAAAATGCTATTTTTAAATTAACGGATTTAATATACATAAATGTCTTTACTTATTTAATAATAGAGTAATATTTTTTAAAAACAAGTTTTCTTTGCTAAAATACTGAACGCATTTCAATATTTTTTGTGATTATAATCAAATGCATGTTCACAGATTTTTAATTTTTGAAATTGTGTGTCTTTAATATGTGTTTGATGTTCTTTTATGCAGTTGGCTAGTGGTCTGAAAGTTTCACCTATATAAAATTTATAACATTCAGTTAAAGGATCTTTTAAATAGCATTTTATATTTTTGTTTAAATGGTAGCATCATTTGACAAAAAAATAAACTGTAATGCTCTTAGTATTTTAGCCTGTAAGAAATGTTAAAAAACAAGCAAAATATGAAAAGTGCACCTACATATTGCCACAATTAGTTAAGATAATTTTGTGGTGTGTAGTTAATAATAGTCACCATGATATTTGTGTGGAAATCCCATGTAAATTTTGCGTAGGGTTAATCATTTTTCCTGTACATTTACAGAAAATGTTAGATAACTTTTTGAAGAGACCAACCTGGATAAACCCTCGTGCCAAGTTTTCCTTCAAAAATTTTAATAAGCGAATCTTGAATTATTCAATTAAATGTAATTGCAAAATACCAAATTTTCGGTTCAGATAAAACCAAACAGAAACCAGCAAACAATTCTTTTATTTAATCGTAAGACAACTAGGTTTAATCCATACACAATTATTACACTTAAAAATAATTTTATCATACTAAAATTCTAATTAAACCAGACAGCAGTATCTGAAATATTCATTAATCAATTATTTTCCCATCGCTTCCTGTCTGTCCATTTAACACATTAAACGTGCGCCGTCGTAAATTCGAGTCCAAAGCCATCGCACAAATAATTACAAATGTTTAACTCAGAAGACCAGATCCGGAAAAAGATAGAACTAGAACTCTAATATTTTTACTAGGTATGGAAAAAATGAAATAAAATACAATGACTTTTTTTAAAAATAATAGAGAATTACATAAAAACATTAATTAATCCACGTACCCCCCAAACACAACCTCCATTAACAGCTAAACACATCCCAACCGATCAATTATTTAACATGCAAAATGATGCTGCAAAATTTTATTACATTCTAACGAAATAGCGTTTATGTGCTGCTGGTTTACATTTTTTAAATGACACTTTTAAGTGACCCTACAGAAAGTCATGCGGTGAAAGATCAGGACCGATAGCCAAAGCATCCGGTAACGACCAATAATATCGCTGCTGCGCATTTGCAAATTCCTAACCATACAGGCATTATGAGCGGGACAACCATCCATTTGGTACCAGATCATTTGATCTTCTCCCGAACAACTTTCCAAGGCGGGTCCAATTTGATTTTAAAATAAGTCCAAATAGGTTTTTGCTGTCAGTTATAGTCCATAAAAAAGGGTCCAATGATATGGTGTCCGATATAATTCCCACGAATACATTTGTTTTGGGATATTGTGTCCAAAAATAAACAACGCGATGTTCATTTTCTGGGTCCATAATACATCATAATTCTGGAATATTTGCCCATTGTTATGTGAAACGCATTCATCGGGCAACAATATTTAAAAACTTACCGTTGATAACGATCATTTCAAAACAAAATTCCATTCTTCGCTCTTCATTTCCTTCCTGTAGCTCTTGATGTTTTTCGAATTTATGCGAATAATATTTGTGTTTCTTTTCAGCAGCAATAGCGTTGTATGATGTTTCTATTTTACCTCTTGCCCAAGAACCCTCAAATTAAACCATCAGTTTCTCCTCCACACTCAGTATGAATTTTAAGATCTCTGTTCTCTCTCTTCGGCTCTATTTTTGGATATCCTAAGTTAACATTTATATAACTATTACGGTACCCTTTGGACTCGAACGAACCACTGGACAATATTGAAGCCCAGTACTCTTGAAATAGACGGAATGGACTTGGTGGGAAATAAACTGAAAACATTTCAGATACTACTCTAAAACTGTTTCCCGCATAATGCCACTTAATTATGGATACTTTTTCGTCTATTAAATAATTCATTTTTTTTTTAAATACCGGCTTTATCAATTGATTTATTGACACTTTTTCTCATGTCAGAACAATATTCATGATTACTGGTGCCTGTTGGGTTTGACTCAACTGAAAATTCTTCAGTATCTGCATCACATTAACTGAATACCTAAGATTCGTGCTTATAAAAATTATTGAAACTTGGGCACGAGGCTTGTCAGATTGGTCTCTTCAAAAGGTTATTTTACATTTCTTTCTGTAAATGTACAGGGGAGCTAATAATAATTATCCCCTTAAAAATTAACATGGGATTTCCTATGTACCGCCTGGCGATGCACCACCCGGTATAACATTAACAATAATAAAACAAATACCTTTACATTTTAGACACAAACGATCAGTTTTAATTATTAAGTTTTAGTGACCTTTTTAAGTTTAATCAGTATCGATCGTTATTCAAAACGCAGCAACCCAAGAAATTTTTTATTACATGAATCCGCCAAACCATATGGAAACATATTATTTACAATATCATAATAATTTAAAACAGCCAAATGTGTGATAATTTTGTTATGACTTAATTTTATTGCAAATGATGTAAATAAAATTTCATATATTTTCCAACCAATATAAATGTGGCAATGTGGACACCAAATGCTTCAAAGATAGACTTTTCTAACTTCAGCATAAATTGGCAAACGTGGAGTTAAGATCATAAATAAAAGTCGTATTTAATACACAACCCATACATACAACTAGCAAAAATGCGTTGAGAAAGCATGAGTACTACGATAGGTACTTGTAAATCAGCAGGTTTTAAAATTCTGTTTTGTTCGGTCACGTTTACTCTTCAACATCTTGTGGGATTTTACAATAAAGTCGGAACAGATGAGTACCATAAATGCATTTGTGACGGTACAATGAGCGAAAAGATTATAAACCATGTTTCAGCCACATTTTTTGGTTAACCTAGAACATTGGTCTTTTCTGTTATAATAGTGTGCTAGGCGTGAGAAAATCATGTTCAGCTTGTACTTAATGATTAGGCTGTAAAATATAGGTACCAAATTTCAAGTTGGTCTGCCTAAAGCTGTAAAGTATTAATTAAGTTGTTAACAAACATGTTCTTCCAAACCAAAAGGTGTTTTGTTTATTTGGAAATAATAATATAATTCGGTTGTAACAAGACTATTAAAATAAGATTTTAAAAAATGAATCAGTTACTACTTTTAGGCTAAAAGCTGTGTTTTTTTTTGTATAAATTTACTTATCTAGAAATTGTCACTACTTATCTAAAAATTGTAGTTAAAATTATTAATTTTTAGGATATTAGGCTATTCACTATCACTTTAAGTAAGGAACTTCGTAAGAGTTTTGACACTGGATTATAGTGTTTGGGTGACTGAATATAAAAAATACAAAGTGCTACTAAATTTAGACTGGCGTTATTGAGAACCGGAATTTTTAACCTTTTAAAAGCAAAATGATCTGTGTCTTTTGCATTCTCCCAGTAAAAAATATGAGCATTTCTAAGAAAACACATTAAATTTCGTATCAAAATGGCACCTTTTAAAAGTTGAATAAAAATAGTGTTAAATTAAGGTACCAACCAGTCCACTTTAGAAAGGCTAAAAAACACCAATTTTCAAAAAAAAAACTGTTTTAATAAATAAAAACATATTTTTTTTAATAAAATTTTATGTTTAAAAAATAAAACATTTTTTTGTAATTTTTATTTTGTAAAAAACATCAACGGGACGTCAAAATGGAGCTGCTGAAAAAAAGTTGTCCCGCTGCAGACAGATAATCTTTAAATCTACAAGTCTGAAACAAAAAAAAAACAAACGATTTCTTAAAAAAGAAGGTCTCTTACAAGCCAATTGATCCGCAAATATGGTAAAATGACAGAACGTTTAGAAAAATTAAAAAGCTAAAATAGATTTTTTCATTATTTTGCTCTGCATAAAGTCGATTTTTTTTGGCACAAATTGTATAAACTAATTAACAAAACATCTTTAGACAAACGCACAAAGGTTTTTAAAATCGGTTCAGTAGTTCCGAAGATTAACTGTCCGCAGTTACAAAAAGTCATTGACTAGCAGCTGCGTGAGCAACTGCGTACAGCTAAGAGCATGCGCACACTTTCACTTATTTTACAGTGTTAAGATTTGAAGTTTTAAAAAATATTTTAGAAGGTGATTTTTAAAGGTTTAAGGATGCGAAAAATGCAAAAAAAAACAATATTTTGAAAATTCTAAAGTGGACTACTTTGATAAAAAAAAACAGTAATGCAGTTTAAAAAAAACATATATCTGTCAAATTTTAATAAAAATACTTTAAGTCGAGCTTATTTTAAAGGTTTTGACGTCAGAATATTTTTTCTAATGCCTCGAAATAAGCCTAAAACTATTTTTTTAATAGTTTGGTCTAATAATTTTTGTTTATATATTTTAACACCTAATCTTATTTTTGGATTTTTTTTTCAATTTTTCAAAGTTGCTATAGCAACAGAAAAAGGACAAGTGTCAAAATGTTTTGTTCGGTTAGCGACATGCACACCCAATTACCAGTAAACCTTTTAAATATCTCAATAAGAAAAACTATTTGCTCTTAAAACTTTTGACCAATTTTATACATTATAAGTAGTAAATATCATATCATATTTATCATATTTATCAAGTCAGAACTTACCTGTAAAAAGCCAAGGTGAGCTGTAGTAGGCAAGAGGTGGCAGGCAGCATTTTTGCTGGAAGATCTTTCCTTAAGATGTATGAGAACCAGTGGCCTCGGTGATAATACACTAGCGCTCATAGTGGCCAAATTTATCATTTATGAGTTGTAGAGACAAATGTCAACTTATAGTACTCGCTATAGTAAATTAAATTAATTACATTAAATAAAATTGTCAAACATTTTATTTATAAAGAGTGGGTTTCAAAAATAAATATGCCGATCAGAGGTAAACATGGGCTGAAAGAATAAAATTAATACATAGTAAATATATAAAAACACATGCTGGAACAAACCCACATTTGCTTACAGGCAAAAAAAAATTACCATGAACACGTAAATAATAATTTTAAACAGGTTTATTTTTTGACATAAAATATAAAATATATACAGGTGACCTGGCATGGTAGATATGACGTCATCGACACACTTCTTAAATGGTGAGACCTTAATATTTTATTAGATTTATAACCTTCAAGAAGAGCTATTTTTAAAAAAATACAAAAAACCCATGGTTTTAAATGGCAGTTTTGTGGTTACAGGCGGTAGCAAAAAACGAAAAATTTCCTCGATCACGTAAGTAATAATTTTGAAGCTGAGCATTTTCACAAAATAAAAATATACAGGGTTTGCCGTCTAGTAGATATACTTTCATCGACCATTTTTTTAATTGAAACCTTCATATTTTATTGCAGATTTATAACCTCCAATAAGAGCTGGTTTTAGAAATAACAAAATCTTATGACTTTAATTGACAGTTTTCTAGGTATACTGTGCCTTAACTTTTTTCTTTTCTTTTATTTTGTGGGTGAAAATGGCAATACTTGAAAACGCTTTTTAATATCTGTTTTGCAACTATGGTAATGCCTATTATGCTGACAAAATAATATATTTTGTCAAGTATTTGAGTAATGTTCATAAATTTATTATGCATTTATCTACTTTACAAAGGATATAAATCATTATGTACACAATGCTTTAGCACCTCAATCCATATGAAATTGCCACCTAAACTATATTTTATGCTTTAAAATCGGCTCTTCTTAAAGATTATAATTCCGTACTAAAATATGGTGGTTTCTGTTTTAAAAATCATCGATAATGTCATATCTACTACATGCAGTCACCCTGTATTATACTTTAACAAAAATGCGTACTTGCGTAAGTCCGAGGAAATATCTTTTTTTGCTTATGCAAATAATGAATTTAACTTATAAGATAAAATATAGTGTATATTTATGGTCAAAGGCATATGGCTAATTATACTTACGATCACTGCTTTTATCCACTTTTATCGACGTTCATTAAATGAGGTTTTGATGGAAACGAATAAAATTTTATATTTGTCTCATCATATGACACAACACACTGAAACAAACCAGCGTTACCAGATCTTGGCCAGTTTTAACGATTTTTTTCACTTATATCACTTTATAACTTTCTGTATTAATATTTATTGTTTCAATGTCATTGTAATATAATTATGTCTTAAATTTGTAAAGATTGCAAAAGAAATAACTAATAAAAAATTACATGATTCATGATTATAAACATGCATTGAAATGTACAATAAATCAAGTCATCAATAAGAACTAACAAAACTAACTAGAAAAAAGCGCTACTGGGTACAAGGTCCGAACATTTACAACAGATAAAATGTAAAAAAAAAAGAAAACATATCAATTTTTATTAC
Source organism: Listronotus oregonensis (assembly GCA_019359885.1). Taxonomy (NCBI): domain Eukaryota; kingdom Metazoa; phylum Arthropoda; class Insecta; order Coleoptera; family Curculionidae; genus Listronotus; species Listronotus oregonensis. The sequence continues at coordinate 13,551 of JAHBCN010010555.1, read as the reverse complement.
TTAAATAGCCCATAACTTTATAGGTGTTGGTCGTAGAAAAAAACTGTAGTAAAATAAAAGTTTTGGATTTGGAAGATGGGATTAGTTAGAAATCCAAAATGTATTACTCTTGGTGCAAAATGGCCATAAATAAAAGCTCATGGCATTTGTTTTCGCATTGATTTTTTGTACCTTCATATTCGGTCAGAAAAAAGCTTCATGCTTTGGTGAAACAACGTGCGAAATTTCGTTGAAATTTTGGTTAATAATTTTGAAATCCAAATTAGTTAAAAATTGGATAATTTTACAAATTAGTAGAATTCATGTAGAATAATTGATCCAGGTGCATTTATTTTTTTACCACATATACTCGTACAAGAGATCTTGAACATTTGTTGAAAAATTAAATTCGGATCTTTAAGTATGCCTCCCAATTCTAATTTATGTATAATTTGTTTGTTTGTTGTTCATGTTGTTAATTTTTGTAATAATTGTTTAAACAAATAAAACAAGACATAGTTTTTGGTTCAAAAGTCATAATATTAGTAAAATATTATTAAAAATAAGACAATAGAAAATTGGTATTTATTATTGTTTATAGATTTGCTCTAAACGCTGGTCAAATTTGGCAACCTGTATCTTGGTAACCAATCTACCGATTTCCAATTGTAATATATTAAAAGATCTCCATGAGTACTTTCAAATCACTTCGTAAAACTTTCAAACATTTGTGGACATAGGCATTTTGTTTAAAAGTAAAAATTCTTTCATAACTTTAAACGATTGCTGAGGTTCCAAAAATGGATTTGATTTTCTTTAAAACCCATGAAAGCTTCAGATCTATAAATATATGTGAAAAAAAAGTCAAATGTCTAGGTTTAATAAACTGGACTTACAATTTTTTGTCAAACGAAATTCGATTGCAAAAATATTATGTAAAAATTATCAAATCGAACATAGCGCTGAAAGTTTAATTGTTACGTTTTATTATGTTATGATGTTCTTTTTGGCCCAATATAAAGCTTCTTAGAAAAGTCTAAATCCCAAAAAAAAACTATGCTTTTTCTACCTTCTTTTGTTTATTGCTTTCTAGCAACAAGCCTAATGCATTTTGAGATCTCATACTAATTCTATCTTATAGGAAATTTAATAAGACAACTTTTTTCTTTCTACAATTTTTTCTACCACCAATACTAAGAAAGTTACAAGCGGTTAAGGTAGACAAATTTTTTTTTCATGGATTTTTAAAAAGATTTTTTTATATGCCAACAAATGTTCCATTAATCTTCCAGAGAGAGAGAGATCTCTTTACATGGCATCTTACGAAGGTTATCCAGCAAAAACCGACTTGTCACCTCGTATATGCAATCAAAAACAAAATAACGCTTGGTCTGTTCTTAATATAAAAATAAAATAAGATATTTTTAATTAAAATAAGAAAGTTAATGGCCTTTTACTTAGAAATAGTATCCCGCCTTGCCTTTGATATCAAATAAAAACAGTCCTGAACACACAGGGACTGTCAGTTATGGTAAGTTTACTTGTTTACCTTTCTAGTTCTGTATTTGTTTTGGGTAAAAAAGCTTTGAAATACTTACAGGCAGCTGCTCTTAACTTAAAAAATAGGGAATTGTTTGGTAGGTGAAGGTTTGCTGTAATGTGACGTAAGACGTTCAATCAACGTAAACCGTAACGATATTATATTTAACTAACAGAATTTCCGAAACTTTTTTTTAGAAAATTAAAGAATTTTCATTTTATTATATTAACGTTTTGACAAAAAAGAAATAAAATCACGATTATGTTTAAAACAGTGACTAATTTATCACCGACGCTTTAATTGGTTTTTTAATTGATATAGTATTTTTGGGGGTTTTTGAGTTTTTTTCAGACAATCTTTCAATTTTTAAGGGTTAATTGATTTTGTGTACGTACAGAATCTATATTCTGAACTTTGACCGAAGGGGATCCATCTGGGAAGTACCCAAAGAAGGTGTTTTTTGACATATAAGTTTACCACACCAATATGAAATTAAATTTTTTATTTTTAAAATGTTTTTAAATGAAATATGGAAAAGTTTATTTTATCTCGTGTGAGGTATTGACTTTTAAGGATTTTAAAATATAAAAATTTATATTTTTTAATGACCAGAGGATCCTTTTTGGCCCCATATCTATCTATCAACAAACTATAAATTTAGTTATACAGGCTATTACAGAATGTTGTGAGAAAATTTAGCAGATTGCACATCAAAAATATGAAAAAAGTTCATAGAAACATGGGTCCGGAAATGCTTCTGTTTGAAGATACAGATTAAAGTTTTTTGTCTTTTATAGTTTATTTTACATTTTCCTATTTTTAATAAAAAACCTATACCTAAGAATCGTATAAAATAATTTATAGTTATTATTTAAGAAAAGATATATATATATATATATATATATATATATATATATATATATATATATATATATATATATATATATATACATATATATATATATATATATATATATATATATATATATATATATATATATATATTTATATTTGCATTGGGAGTTCAATAATATAATGTAGTAAAAATTGAAGTAATATTTCGTACTTCCGAAATATGGCGAAAACTGAAATTTTTCGATCTTCCCTTGTATTTTTTATATTAACTATTTTAAAAGTTAGAAAAATGCTGAATGTAGATTTTTATTAAACTTTTCTTAAGTTTCGTATTAGTGAAGCCGTAATTCTGTCACGACGCCTGTTAAAACCATCATATACTTTATTTGTTTAAATACGCCCCTGGATTTTTTATTTTATTTTTTTGAACCTTATATTATCCCGATTACAAAAATGTATTATTTACTTAACAAAATGGAACGCCCCATAAGAAATCATGTGCGTTGCTTCCTAACTCATTGTGTCTTATGGAAAAAATGTTTATTTAACAGAAAAATATCAAATGTTATACATCATTGTAATTGGGATTAAAACTGTTTTAAAAAATGCATAAACAATCCAGGGCCGTATTTAAAAAAATAAAGTTGATGATGGTTTAACAAAAACGAATCGTCGTAAGAAATTTTTAACTTCACCAATCAATAAAGCGCAAAAAGTTTCAACAATTACGTATTTTAGATTTTTTTCATATTTTTCTTATATATTATCCTTCCTGTTTCGAGATCCCCATGCTGTTTATTTTTATCTTGGACACACTGTATGTATATAGCGTTTTCTAATTGACTGTCAATATCAAATCTGCTCATACTCTTAGTCCGACGCAACAGCCACCTTCTGCGCTTGCATGGTGATATTAAAAATCGATATTGTTAAGGATCATGAAACGGTTTTTATTTTTTTAAGCGTGCATCGGATTTTAAAATTAGAAATGATTGGGGATTTCAACTTTTTATTTCATTTTAACAGAAATCAGTGACGTACCATCCAATGTCTGCCAAAATAGGCAAGTCAAATTCCGTACGTGGAAAAAAAGAAAAATGTGGTACACTAAAGAATGCCCCTTGATACATGATACATGTATGCCAAATTTCATTAAAATATCTAAAGTATTATTACAGATATTATTAAAAAATGATTTATTTTTGAAAATTATACCACCCTGTATCTCAGTAGTTAAGACATTTAGGACATACCTTCATATAAGTATAGTTTTCTTCGTAAAATGGATCCAAAAGTCGCCTCATTAAATATTGACATTAAATTAGAAAACACCCTGTTTATATATTATTATGTTATGTGAAATAAGGGCCAAGTTCATATCTAAGAATATGAACATTTAATTCAACATACATAATATATAGGTACTCAGAAAGAAGGGGGTGTTGGGTATTTAATTTATTTAGAATAAACTTGGTCATATTTTAGATCTCAGTATTTGCCCAGATTTTTGGATAGAAGGTTGGCCCTTATTTTATGCAGTGTTTTGGTGGATCAATTATGACCTCAGAAACGCAGGTTCCAATGAATTTTGATATGAATAAAGCAAACAAACCTTGTTTGGCATTAATATGTTCAGGGAGGCAAGGAGGGATATGTTCTTGTAAACACATCTGGCACAACAACACACTAAATAACATCACTCCGAAATAATAATGTTTTCAATGTTTATGGCATTGCCCCATAAATTACACTTATAACTGATGATTCTTTATTGTTAAAAATTAATTTTAAAGCCGGAAAAACTATTTTTGTTTATTATCTAAAGTGACAGACAGACAGAGAGACATTTACTTAGATGCCCACCAGATTGCTGTTTATTAGTTTAGTCAGTGTACAAAACGTGTTATTGAATAATACAACCTACTAGAAAGAGATAAAATGATGTTGGAGTGCCTATAACACCTGATTTACTATCATTTTTTATTAAACGAATGCTTGGAACTGTCATATTAATAAATGTTTGTATTTAAACGATGTTGCTTCATATTAACAATAAAAACCAATATTTAGAATACTTTATACATATATTTTAAGGTAATTTCCTGATTTTGCCTTCTTATACCCACTTCATACGTTTCTTCCAAAACAAAAACAAAACAAAAAGAACGTTATACCAAACACCCTGCCTACAAACTGGCGTTGCGTAAATTCTAGTCCTTGAGTTCGTTGGCAGGTTCAGTCATCATACGATACTAGCGCCCCTGTTTCAGGGCGTTCCAAGTAAAAATGAGCAGTTTTCAGATTTTTTTTTACTTGTGTTAAATAATCAAACTTTAATAAGTCAATGAGTGAGTGAACCAGTCAGTAGTAAAATGGGCGATTTTTAAAATCGAATATCTCAGAAACCACTTGACATAACTTTCTCATTTTTTTTAGTTTATTAGAAAATCTCAATTAGTAAATTCTATTTTGCTCAACTGAGCCCCTAGATATATTCTTCTGCTTATTTTTTTACATTCTGTACGCTGTGGGTTTGAATATTGACTTTGTATTTATAAAAACTATCTATCTACTTCATCTAATTGTTGACTTATTTCGAAAAACCTTCCTATAAACATACTCATAACTTGTGCAAATTAGACTATAGACCTACCCTATCTAATAATTTTGAATATACGAATGCCTTGTAGCGGAACAAAAGATTTTGAGCCAGCTAGGTAGGTATACGGTAGGAAATTTTTGCCAAACCTCGCGACAGACCCTTTTTTCCTAAGGTTGTTTGCCTCGCTGTCTGTGTGTGCACGCGTGTGCGTGGGGCGGATCTACACGTGCAGCTGGCGCTTCAGACACGTGGCACCCTGCTAGTTACCATCGCGATGCTCCCGTTAGGACAGTGGCGGCATAAAAAATAAATTAAAAAGATCATAAATAGACATTGTTTTTAAATATTATTATAAAACAATATTATTGCAGTCAAAAATATGGCATAAAATTATTGCATAAAATCTTTTTTTTGCCTATTAAAGAACCATCTCCCAAATATCTTTTCTCAAAAAAAAAATAGTTTCGGCCTAATTCGGTTTAAAGTTCAAGTCTGGCACTTTAAATTTGTCTTTTTAAAAAATTCTTGTTAGGTACACCCAAAAAACTTTGTATGCAATGGGACCGCTTCGGTCCTGGTCCCAGGGTATAGAGACTGAGCCTGCAGTTTCATTTTATAAAAACTTATTTGGCGTATACCCAACAAGAATTTTTGAAAAAAAAAACATGAATCGACCACAACAATACAGAACATATTCACAATGTAAATTTGACTTCAGACCAAAACGCCTTGTGACGACACAAGTGCTGCCAAGTTCCAATATTAGTTTTCTTTTTGCTTTGTTAATTTATTTCATTTATAGGAAAAACAAAAAATCCATCGCGTTCCTTTATTCCGATTTAAGATAAATCGGTTTAATGGCAATTAAATATGCAACATAATAAATGTAAAGGGTAATTAGACCGCCAAAATCCATTGAAATTACCACCTAAAATATTCCAAAAAACAGAATAAAGTTTTAATAACTTTATTATCGTTTTAAAAAAGCACTTGGTAAGTAATCGTGATTAACGACTTTTTAAACCAATGCAATACGTTTTTTGTTGATGTTTTTGTCAAACGAAAATGAACGGATAATGGTATTTTACTTCAAATCAATAGTTTTTTAGTATCCGTATTAGCTCCGCTTGGTAGTTTATTCACTCCACTTTCATCCGAGATACAATTCTGGACTTTAGCCCGGTGGCCTCTGTCGATCAGCCATTGTGAATATGTATAGTTAGCGCGTTGTGGCGTGGATAAAGTTTTCGAGGGAAGGTTTTATATTTACTTTTTAATGCTTGTAACTCTGTTATAAAAAAAAATGACAGAAACGTTATTTAGGTATAATTAAGCCAATTAAAAAAATATGCAAGGGGCCTACTGTCAGGAAGGAATTCGAAATGAAAATGTAGAATATGCAGCTTAAGTGGCATATTTCGACCTATTGTCATGTAAGATGTAAGATTAAGTTGGTACACACATCTTTAAAGACAGTCCATGCCCTATTTTCTAATGCCGAAAGTGTGATTAATAATTTTGTCTTTTAAAAGTTTTCGTATTTGCGATCCACGTAAATTTCTTCTTAAGTTTTGTTTCACTTAAGCGCACAAATTCCCCTCTCAGTTAAGAAAAGCATTTTCTACTTTATTTAAGCCTTGAATATTTTTTTATAAGCTCTAGTTTTAGAGAAGGTAATTCTTTTTCTTTACTAACTACTAAATACATAATAGTTTGGTACTGGTGTGGAACTGGGACACATTTTGAAAATTATTAGACGATGTAGGGCAAGTTTTTGTAATCCATAAGGAAGTCGAAGCGATACTCACGAGGGATAGAATGTCGTGCGGCACGAGTTTTTGGTAGGATGACAATGGCCAAACGAAAAAGTTTACGTCGAGTGTGTATTTGAAAGAGGCCATTTTGAATTTTTACAGTTTGCATTTGTATTTTTCACAATGGAAGATAGAAGTAAATTTTTCCAAAACCTTAAGACCATCTAAATCCATTGACAATTGCACCATTGCAGTTTTTTAACCGAACTAGTGCAGCTCCATTGTCGTCCCAGTGTTAAACGTTTTCCCAATGGTTCTTGCTATTGGATCGACACAGATATTCCACTTGATGATTCCCGTATTTTTTGCCTTGAAGTAAAATACGCATTTTATCTAGCGTTTCTTTTTTATTTACAGCATGTTCATAACTCGGTTTCATATATGAGATCAGGCAAAGTTCCTTGTGGGAATATAAACATTTAGGTTAATTTGACAATGTTTATTATTAATTTATATCCATTACTTTATAGTTTTATATTATCAAATTATTATATATTGGTTTATAAAATATTTTGTTATGTATTTCTTGTATTTTTAGAATTTTAATATTATCTTGAGTAGTCTTAACTGACTTCCGAATAAAAACTAAAGACACTTTATACAGTATCAATACCATATATTGCGACAAATACGAAAAAAAATAGGGATGTGCGAATAGTTGTCGAATCGAATCGAATAGTTATATTCGATTCGAACTATTCAACGAATAGTTCGAACAATTTGAATTTAGTATTTTTTTAAATAATTAATTGTATAAACTAATTATAAGAGTTGTAGTAGCTATTTAAAAATAATAATACAAACGAAACGCTTAAACTGTCGACTTAAAATTACCTCTTTAATTAATAGAAGAAAGTCATTTCCATAAAACTCCGTTTTAGACTAATCTTAAAGGTTAATAATCAAAGAAAAAAAATTGGGCAACACTAATCTCATATATTTCAGTATGTTATAAGTAACCACCACAACTTTCCAATATTGTGGATTCAACATTAATGAGTTGCATTCAAATACATTGGGAAGTTATCACAAAATTTTCAAAATTGCCGCCAAAATCAATTCCTATTTTTAAATATTCAGAACAAAACTTTATAATTCGGGTATTCCAATTATTCAAAAGTTTCAAATCATTCAAATAGTCCGATATATTTAAAAAATTTAAACTATTCGAATGAATCGAATAATTCAACTATTCGAAGAATTCAAATTAATCAAATATTCGATTTGAAATTGGAAACGAATAATTCGTATTTGATTTGCCTGGAATAATTTAAAAGTTCGAATATTAGCACACCACTAAAAAAATATATTTTTTATTGGTGCTATTCTAACTACGTCTATGGATTTTAATACCTTATTCATTATACTAACCCCAGACGCTTCATTGGATACATATTGCCATTCGACCGGTTCAAATTGCATTTTTCCACACGGAAGACATTTTCAAACACCCTTCTTGAACAACAGAATTATTTCGTATGGGAGGATAAACGTGGGGAAATAAAAATTAGTTTTATTTTTATAGTAGCCGCATGCCACGTGCTTAGTTCCACATGCAACAATTTTTACGGATAGCTCTTGACGAAAGATATTTTACTACTAAAAATTAATCAAATTTTAAAAATAGTATTTGCCTTATTAGGTATAATTTTTGCCCCTTTGCAGAAAGTGGTAAAAAAATAATCTTTTTTTATTTTAATTACGCATTATTTGATAAGTATTGGTTGCCGAGAAAAACTGCAGATAGGAAAACGATTTATAAATAAATTTCCTACAAGATAAAATTGGTGAGAAATCGCAAAATGTATTATGTTTTTTGAAAAATAGTAATAAACAAAAAAGGCAAAAAAGCATAGTTTATTGCGTGATTTTTGGACTCTTTAGATTTTTCTGAGGACCTTCATATTAGGGGTCGTCCATTTATCACGTAATATTTTAAAACTTTTTTTAACCCCTCCTCCTCCCTGGTGATACATGGTTAGGTTTAAGACTAACCACCCCCTCCCTTCCCGAAATCACGTGTATTTTTTAGTACAAAGTATCCTAAAAATTTTAGAATATTACCTTTAATTACAGGTATGTATAATCTGATTCAATTCTGGAAAATTAAGGACCGAGATAAAAATGTCCAAACAACGGCGTGTAGAGCTCACACGCCGCTTCTTGGTTGTTTAGAAATCGTGCGTTCAACGACAAACTAAATACACGTGATACCTCACTACACATTCCACCCTTCTTCTGAAATTTCGTGATTTTTGTCGAACCTCCTCCCTTTCGACACTTACGTGATTAATGAACCACCCTTTAGGCCAAGAAAAAAAAACATAATGCTCTGATAAAACGTCACACCGAATTTCGTTAAATTTGGTTGAATAATTTTTACTAATACTCGTAATTTTGCAATTCAAAAATGACAATTTTGCAAATTGGGTAGAGTTCAAAATAGGGAACATAAGCCATTTTTTTACCTATACTAGATATCTTAAGCTTCCAAACGTTTTTAAATGAAAATGGGATCCTTTCGGTGTCCTTAGGAACCAATTGAAGTTATAAAAAATTCTTTTGCTTATAAACAAATTGAGCATCTCCGCGATCTTTTGGTAGAAATTTTTTTATGGTTTAAAGTTACTTGCATAGACATTTTTTTTAATCAATCGAAATTGTGAATCCGTCAATTGGTTTTTAGGATACGAGTTGTTAATGTTGACAGGCGTTTACGGCAAATCTAAAAAAAAATAGTAAATAGCAATGTTTACACATGTTTATTATGAAGTATTTTTCTTATTTTTATTTATATTTTACTAATAAAATAATTTAAGAACAAAAAAAAACTGTTTTCTTTTATTTGTTTAAACAATTATTTCCCTCAGTAATTGGTAATCATTTCAATCCATTGCTGAGAGCACCCAAATAATCCGATATTTATTAAAAAAAAAAAAAATGTTTTAAAGCCTGAGCTCTCTAGTATATGTAAAAAAAAAACAAATCGAATGACTAGGTTCAGTTTTCTGCAGTCCACCTAATTTGCAAAATTGTCCATGTTTTCAAACAAAATTGAATTACAGAATTGTTGTATAAAAACTATAGAATGGATTTCAAGAAATTTTGGCACGATGTTTTACCATAATATGAAGTTTTGTATGGTCAAATATTGAACTCCTCAGAGACATCTAAAGGTCCAAAAAATCCATGCAAAAACCTACATTCTGTCCTTTTTTCTGTTTATTACTATTTTCTAACAAGTGTTTTACATTTTGGGACTTCCAACCAGTCCTGCCTCGTAAGAAATTTAGTTAACAAACTTTTCTCTTTCTATTTTTATCTAAAACCAATATTTACTATGTTGTACCTTCGCGATTAAAGTAGAAATAAATCCGTTTTTTATTTTTTTTATATTTTGCCTATTTAACCGATGTTCCAGAGCTTTCGAAAAGAGAACTTATAAAGTTATATACTCTTTCTAAAGGGTTTTCATCAAAAACTTGCCTGCCATCTCGTATCTTTGAAAATTCTTGTTTTTTGCAGATAATTATTGATCCAAAGATCATAATTATTCTACAGATTAAAATGACTTATTCTTTTTTTATATAATTTAAAATTTATTTAAGCCTCTATAATATTGAGAGAGAATTGCTTTACCTAAATCACAAAATAAGTGACTATCGCAGCATTATAATATCCTTTTTGCCTAAGTACAATTTAAACAATATAAATTTTTTTCGTAACATTTGTTGGCACTTTGTTAATTTTTGTATTCCAAGTTAAACACTGTCATTCTTTGGGGTAAAGGTCGTTAAGACTAGCGATACCTGGGGTTGTAAAATGCAAACATTTTTAAGTTAGCCTGGGTACCGGACATTTGGGAATAGAAGGCAACAACAAAGCGGATGAGCTAGCGAGATAGGGATCATCCACACCATACCAGAACCTGCCCTTCGAGTGACCAAAACCTCAGCACGAAGGCAAACTAGTGAATGGATCCGAAACAAACACGGGAAATACTGGCTCAGCATCTGGAGAATAAAACAAGGAAAACGTTTCATAAAGGGCCCATCCAAAAGAACGAAATAAGAACTACTCAGATAAAGTGGGAAAAGACTTTGCATAACAGTAGGGCTGCTAACAGGGCACGATAACCTAAGAGGACACCTACACAAGATAGGGTCATACAATGGGGACCCAAGTTGCAGAATTTGCGATGAGGAGGAAGAAACAGCATACCATATCCTATGGGAATGTGAAGCATTAAATCACAAAAGGCAGGCACTATTTGGGCAACCGAAATTGAGCAAACAGGAATATATCAACCAACCAGTCTCGGGGTTATACAGACTTGTAGAAGAAGCAAAAATAGTGGGAGGATTGGTATAAAAGAAAATGGGAGTAGGTACAAAAAGCCTAGAAAGTCGCGCTGTCCCCGTTAGTAAATTAAGACGACTCCCAGGAGAAAAAAAGTTAGCCTAGGTTAACCCAAAGTTTAGGGTTAACCCGACTTGTAAAAACTTGTCCCGTGCAAAATATCATATTTCATGTTAAAAGCAACAGTAAGGCATACCACCTACATGGAAATGTGTATGACGAAGATACAATGATTTTAAATTTTAAATCATACCAATAATAGTTACATCCATCAAGATTTTTAAGTTTTTCATTAGTAAATATGACATGTTGCCAAAAGTCACCGTTTGTTACATATTTTTTCTCCGAACTTAAGTCTTTTCACTTTATGTTCCGTTTTCAAGACTGGTTTACTTAAACATTTTTGATATTTAAAATGTTTTGATTCAGCTGCCCACTTCCTCACTTAACTTAGACCACAATTTAAATTATATCTACGCACCAGCGTTGTTGATGATGCTCCGGTAGTCGATAATTCTCTTAAAACTGCGGGTTTAACGGTGGAGGAAAATTGACAAGGACGTCCTGAACGCTTTTTTTACCGTAATTTTCAATTCCCAACTTTAATTTTTTTACAACACTTTGAGATCTACCGTTAATATCCGCTATTGCTCTTTGTGTTTTTCCGCACCTTCTCAAGTCAATAATTTGCTTTTTTTTCGACTGGACTCAGTGTCTTACCACGCGGCATATTAAAAGGAAAAAAACTGGACAGATAAACCAATAATCTTAAATTATACGACTTGGTTTTGGCTTCCGATAATAGTGATTCACAAAACCCGTCCTGCATTTACATGCATCTGAGTTTATAAATATTCACAGTTTAACTCGTCCCGCTAGAAACAAATGAGTGACGTTCGGGCGTGAAGATCACATACAGTAAAATTAAGCACACAAATCAATTGCGCCTATTTTACGTTATACATATGTTTATATTCTAGTGACATTTGTGTAATAAAATATTGGAAACAATAAATATGTTTGAGTCTATATTTTTTCACAAATCTGTATTTTGTAAGTAGTTTTGAAGCTTTTTTGACCCAGTCTGTTTTGTAGTTTTGTATGAATGAGTTCAAATGAGTAGAAAAGACGGTCAAGTCCCTTATATGAAGCAGCTGCTCTATAATGCTGCTGAACAAGGTTAATTATAACTTTATTTAATTTTTTTAAGGAATACCTCCAAACAAGTGGTGTGACTCCTTTTACCTGATCCGGAAACAAATAATGTTTTACACAGTTTTGTTTCTGCTTGATAGCTTATAATAAAAGACACTTGTTCAGAATAATATTGTAAGGCATACTAAAGACCTTATTTTCGTTACCCTTGACTTAATTTACCTCCTTAAAATTGATAATCCAATCTATTAATTAGATAGTGGGCTAGAGTCATACGGCCGAGTGATGACCGCGTTGTTAAATTTAGCAATGGACTTAGCAGTTTAGAATGTTTAACAAAACGTCATTGTCAGTGTTATTCAATGATTTTAGTAGGCAACCTGTCAAAATTTGACATTTTGTTAAACATTCTAAACCGTTGTTAACTTTTAACAATTCCTAAGTTAACAACGGTTTAGAATGTTTAACAAAATGTCAGATTTTGACAGGTTGCCTACTAAAATCATTAAATAACACTGACAATGAGGTTTTGTTAAACATTCTAAACTGCTAACTAAGTCCATTGCTAAATTTAACAACGCGATCATCACTCGGCCGATAGAGATTATAACACATCCAGTGCGATTTTCAAAATAGATATAAAGTAGTGCGTGTGGGGTATTATAATTATTTTGTAGTAGTGGTAGGGATGGTCGTAAAAACTAAGACAGTCCTATAAAATTATATTTGTTTAAAAATTTAAAATTTTACTTTTTGGAATTTTATAGAAGTTCTTGGTTAATATTTTTAAATAATTCTTTTGCTTGACTGTTTTAAACAAGTTGTTTAGAACTTGTAGAACTTAAAACTGTATTTGCTATTAATTTTAAACTGTTTTAAATATTTAAAATAGTATATTTTATTTATTATTATTATTATTTATAAAACCGCGTTTTTAACCCTGCTTTTTAACAGATACACATTTTTGGGTATCTATTTTTTTTAAAGATTTTCAGCGTATAGCCATATTTCAGTATACCCAATTTTTACCACATAAACTGTAAATAAAATTAGGATTAAACTGCACCTTTCCTAGACATTTAAATGACCCATGACCCAAGCCGCACGCGATTCTTCCTAGCAAATGCAAACATCTGCCGCCGAAAATTTAGGGGAAAATTCAAATAAAATTACACATTAAGCAAAAGCTAGCAGAGCTTTCTCTTATTTAGATCCACCCCTTCAGAATACACACCTTGATGACCAGG
>JAHBCN010010554.1:0-31368 GCA_019359885.1 Listronotus oregonensis | reverse complement strand
AAAAAAAAAATTGTAAATATACCATTTATTAGAAAATAAATAAATAAAGTTAGAAAAAAATGAAAGTTTTTGTCTAATTTTTTTGGGATATTGCCGAAAATATTATAAACATTAATACGGTACTTTTCCCCTATTAAACCATTTTCGTATTTCCTATAGTTTTCGGGATCTCAGTTGTTAGAGTTTAATATAAAACAGCTGTATACATACAAATTACATGTTAAAGTAGACCCGTCAAAAATCAAAATTTTTAACTATGTTAACTATGTCTTGTCGTTTGACATACTTTTATCAAGATTTGTATGTGAAATCAGCATAGTTAGGCGCAAAGTCAACTAGTGGAGAAATCTGAATATTTATGAGAGTTGAAGTTGGCACTTTTGTTTAATTATTTATTTTATAATAACTGATGGGAATGCGGAATGAGGTAAGTGATGCTTTGCTAGTCCTTCATGCAAACATTTAGTAGTAAACGTCTCAATGATTTTAAGATATAAATATAAAACATTTTTGATAAATTATTTAATATTTTTTACAGTAGGTATTTTACCTAAAACTATAAATGCTGATATTTTAAAATCAAAAGGAGATAAAAAGTTTATACTCATTTTTAATGGTACATATAGGTTTTTTTGGCCACTGATTTGAAATATAATATTAGAAATTACATATGAGGGCTAAATTCACACTTTTTTACTCCCTACATCCCTAAAACATGCATTTCGCATAAAAAAGTTTTTTCCCCATTTTTAATGGTAGAGATCGAACGCTGTTAGAATAACACCGATACGTCACGGTTTTATACGGGTTTGCCATATGAGACCGTGACGTATCGGTGTTGTTCTTACGTTCCATCTCTACATATGGGTTTTTTGGGAAATTAAATTTAAATACAATATTAGAAATTATATTTAAGGAATAAAAATCTGTGAATTCACTCTTTTACACAGAGATACTGTGTTTAAGAAATTCGTTTAAAAAAATGCTTTTTTAATGTTTTTTGGAGCCACATAAACAAACATGAAGAAAATAAGAACAGATTTGTATTTTACGAGAAATTCATCTCAACCCCTGGTATACCGTTTCTGATTTGATATTTGAATTCAACGACCCAATAAACCTACATCATCCGTAAAAAGACGGTTATTTTAGAAAAAAACAATGTCTATAGGGTAAAAGGAATTAAAAAAAGGGGTAATTAGATTTAAATTAAGTGGCTCAAAAAACCTATATGTACTATTAAAAAAAGGGAACATTTTATAACGAAATGTATGTTTTAAGGGTGTAGGGGGTAAAAAAGGGTAAATTCAGCACTTCTAAGCCCTTAAATATAATTTCTAATATTTAAAAATGGATAAAGAAACGTTTTTTTTAAATAATTTTATGCTTGGGGAATAAAAATAAGGTAAAAAACACCCTGTTTCGAAGGATCCACCATTTCTTTCCAATATTTTGTAGTTGATTTGTTTCTAAAGAAAATGCCAAATCTTTCATCTCGACTCATGACCTTCCAAAATCATTTAACGGTGAATTACAGATTTATCCGGACTATAATAGTGCAGTCACTTAAGCAAAAAAAAAGGAGCAACCTCGAATAAGAGATAATAAGTTGTAACTTGTATACACCTTTCTTTTAGTATTCTAAAAGTTGACTCATAAGTCCCATAAAATCCTGTGTCTGCGCCGTAAGTTATTCCAGGTCAAAAGTCACAAAAATCAGTATCATTAAAATATCATAAACAATAAATAATTTTCATTATTTATTAGTAATTACTATATATTTCATAAAATTTTGCATATATATATAGTACATTCATTAAATAATTCTTACCTACTTTGTGAAATTAAAAGCTCATTGAATATCCTAATTTTATACTAATTTATTTAAAGTAGACCTTAAGTCGAAATGAAACTAGTAAATATATTGTTAGTATATTGAAAACTGCCCTGTATAGCTATTATACGAAAATGGATTACGCATCTTACTAGCGATATACAGGGTGATTCATGAGGAAATGTCAATACTTCAGGTACGTAGTCAGGGTCTAAAAATAAACATAAAACTTTATACAAATATGGGTCCGCAAGGCCTTCGTTTTCGAAATACAGGGTGTTAAAATTTTTATTTAATTTTTCTATTTTTTAAATAAAATCTATGATAATGTAAATATTGGAGTAAAAATTGGTATCCGGTGGTTTTTTGGTATGACGGATTCGAATCTAGTCTTATTGCGGCTCATACTTGTAGGGGGCGCCACCTAGACGTTTTTTTACTATTTTGAAGAATCACAACTTTTTAGTATGGCCCTATATTACATTTTTAAGTAAATTAAATATTTGTTTTGTCATTTTTACGTCAAAAGGTATACTTGTTAAAAGTTGATATGAGCAACCGATTTCGGGATATTTGAATTTAAAAAAATTACGACGCATCTGATTTAATTATGGAAAAATTAAAAAAAATAAAACAAAATGTAGTTACACAATATGTATTTTTAATTTTTAAAAAATTCCACCATTTACTTCTAAGCACATGTCAGCTCTGTGGTGAACAACCTGTATCTCGGAAACGAAAGCCTTGCGGACCCGTATTTATATAGACTTTTATGTTTATTGTTGGACCTTAAGTACGTACCTGAAGTATTGACATTTCCTTATGAACTACCCTGTATAATGCTCCTAAGTCGGGGGGCAATGTTGATCATCTTCTATATACTCAGTTTATAAAGTCTACAAAGCTTCATAAACTTGTTTAGTTTTCCAATCTTCGACAAGTGCAGCGGCCCATCAGCATGTATACCAAGTTCAAAAATGGTTAGGGCATGATTTAGAACCCCAGGAATAGAGTTGGGTGCCGCAAAATGAACTCCTGGAGTCAGTAACAACAATATTACCACCGGCTCTTGAGGAATTACCTAATACACTATTTGGTAATTGTAAGTATGGATGTGGTGTACGATGTGGATCCAGAAAATCGAGTTGCAAAGCACTTTAGCTGGTGGCCGGTGTAAAGGACAATTTCATTACAAAGCGATTTTAAGGATGATGTATACGAGTTTACAACATGTTATTTTTTATTCCGAGTCGAAACCCCTTATATGACTGCACTATAAAGGATTTATCAACTTAAAATAGCATAAAAACTCTTTCTGGTGTCTTTAAACGTTTAATTAAAAATAATTATTTTATGTTTTATAGTTTGTTCGTTTACATACATTTTCCTACGTAGGCGTTTTGAAAACTCGCGCCCAAAATCGTAAAAACAAATATCTCTTCTAACCTAGAAGTCCACTTAACGGGATTTTTAGCACGTAGGAAATGCTGAGACTGACAACAAAATTCCTTTCAAAGAGATTTAATGTTACTAAATTAGATATAATCATCCTACCTGATTACAATAGTAAATTGTTTACAGTAAAATTAGTGTATTGTAAAGAAGGTGCATATTTTCTACATTATACGGGGGTCATTAACTCGATACTGTCTTATTATTCTAATAACCGACCGCAGATATAATAAAAGTGAGGTGTCAAAAAGGAACGAGAAACTTTTAAAAATAGGTCAATGAAAAAGTAGGTTCTGCGGCAGAACTTCTGCCTTAATAACCAGAGGGCGTCGTCCAACTAGGCTCTAAAAAGGGATATTTCAGGTAATGTCTAACTGGACCCATTGTGCAATAGAATCTTTTTGGAATTGGGACTAATTAGATAATGAGTTTTACCAACAAGGTATATTGTAGAGTAATTGTCAATAGTAAAGAATACTTTGACGCCATCGTTGGCTGCGCGAATAAACTGAGAGAGTGGTCTCTCCGTCTTTCTTTGCAGCAGGTTTCGATATTAAATGGGAGTGGCGGCGTGCGGTTCAGATGTTTAATTATGAAAATTATTGAAATAATTACGTTTTTAATTTTTTTATTTAATTTTAATCAGTAAATATTGATGATGTATGATTATTCAAAATATAATTGTCTTTAAATATTTTTAGTAGATAATTTTTTCCAGCTTTGTCAATAAGATTGCTTACCATTTTCAGACAATAAAGCATTTTGAGTTTGAGTTTGTTTAACAAATGTGTATGCTTCTTTTAATTTAACTAAGATTTCGATTTGTCTCATTTTTACAAGAAATAAAATATTAATTTTCATACAAACAATAACTTCCAAACACTTACCTACTTCTTAAAGATCATTTCCAGTATTTTCTAAATTTTTCGCTAATTTTCAAGAAAAACCTGTGTTTTTAGTGTAATTTAACAAATTGTGTTGTGATAAATGTGATTTGAGTAAATTACTAGCAGCTAATACATTTTTTATTCCACCCAGCACCCCTATTTGCTCCCCTGTGCCGCAAGATTGTAAACTAGAAAAATAAGATATTTTCCATCTGCGTAGGTAGGGTTTTATTCCGGATAAGTACTAGAATCTGTCTATATAATTTTTTTTTAATCGCTAAAATAGCAGAAAACCGTTTTGTAAACAATTTCCAAAGAATCTACTGTAAAATATACTTCTAAATAAAATGAAATTGAAGAAGGCGCATCGGAACAGAAACTCACCAACCAGTCACAACAATTAATAAATTACACTAACATACATAAAAGCTCAAAGATAAACACACAATAATGTTAGTTTCGTAATATTCACATCAATATAAACACGCTACCGATGCCGATGTCCGGATAGTACACACTGCACTGACCCACGTGTTGCTGCCTTGGTGAATATCGGTTTGTGCGCATTTGACGTCATTGTACTCTTTACTATTGGCGAAGACTCTAGTTAATACCTTTGCAGATTATGGTAAAAAAAGTTAGTAGTATTTTAATATTCAACTAATACGTTACTAAGTCAGGTTGGCGGCAACATCCTGGACGAGTGAACACATCAGATGATTTTCCAATACTGATTTAACAAAAACTTCGAGATAAAAATTCCAGATCGAAGTGAGTGGCAGCAACCCGATCTCCCCGGCATGGTTGGAGACATTATCTGGATGGTTCTAAAACTGAGCAGGGAACTGGAGCGGACGTGTACAGTGAAATGAGGAATTTACAATTCTTCATTCCACTAAGAACACACAGTTCTGTATTTCAAACGGAGATATATGCTTTACTACACTGTGCAAAAGAAAATAACAGGAGGGCTTATAAAAACAAGCGGATCTGCATAATAAAAGACAGCCAAGCGTCACCGGGGGCACTAGTAGAGCTCGAACGTAGTTAGAACAACACCAATACATCACGGTCTCATATCAGTTTGCTATATGAGACCGTGACGTATCGGTGTTGTTCTAACAGCGTTCGATCTCTAAACCCCAAGGTAACCAATGCCAAAAAGAACTGGAAGTCCTGGGAGAACGCAACAAAGTAATTTTCTTGTGGGTACCAGGACATTTGGGAATAGGCAACGAAAAAGCGGATGAGCTTGCAAGACAGGGATCATCCACACCATACTTTGAACCAGTACCTGGCCTTGGAGTGACCAAAGCCATAGCACGAGGGCAAACCAGGAAATGAATCCGAAACAAACACGAGGAATACTGGGAAAACCTCAGTAGAATTAGACATGAAAAAAAGCTTTATAAGGGGCCCATCCAAAAGAACGAAGGAAGAACTTCTCGCACAAAGTAGGAAAAGTCTTCGCATAACAGTAGGGTACTAACAGGGCATGATAACCTAAGAGGACACCTACACAAGATAGGCTCATACAATGCGGACCAAAGTTGCAAAATGTGCGACGAGGGGAAAGAAACGGCCTACCAATCCTGTACGAACGTAAAGCATTGAATCACAAAAGACAGGCTTTATTTAGGCAACCTGAAATGAGCCCACAGGAATATATCAACCAACCCGTCTTGGGGTTTTATAGACTTGTAGAAGGAACAAGACTAATAGTAATAGGAGGATTGGTATAAAAGATAATGGGAGATCAGGCACAAAAAGCCCAAAAGGCTGCGCTGCCCCTGGTAGTGATTCAAGACGGCTCCCAGAGAAGAAGAAGAACACGTTAAATCCGAGACAAAATTAGGATGAGTATTTCTGCTAAATTTAGAAAAAATTATAGTCAAGGGGATAAAATTAATATAAATTTAAAGGCACAATTAAAAATTGTCTTTTAGAGAAACAAAGTGAAGGTGTATTAAAAACAAGTGTAGTGCTTGCTTAAAGACTTTCGTAGATTCTTCTGTTGGAGTATTAATATCTTCGAATTTACAGCATTCACAAGAACCCAATTTCGAAATTTTGCTTTTAGAACTTGTCTTCCAAATATCCCTCAACCACTGCTAACTTTTTTAACCGCCATGTCTTTTAAATGTGTTCATGCTCCCGCGTCTGTCAAAAAAGTTGCAAAGGTTTCTCGCAAAAAAAACATATTAATTAGCTCTTGGCGGCGGCATCCACCAAATCTACCAAATAACAGAGCCATTTTGTACATCAAATAATTTTTATTGGGAGCTTCACGGATGAATTTCGGCACTTCTTTTCGAGTCAAAATTTCCGATTTTTTAGCTTTATATCCTTTAGACCCTTGCTTTAGATGCTGGCCTAACTTGCAATAATTTGCAATATCTATATTTCTATTAACTAATAATGTCTCCCTTAACATTTAAAAATTCGTCCATAGGGAATTTGGAGTGAATGTTCCAGACTATAATCGGTATACATAATTACAATTTTAATATAACTTACAACAGCAATTTCAATACCTTAATTTTTAAAAGTATCCTAGTAGCACCGTCTCGTTGATAATGTTTTACATCATTTCTTTATCCAATCCCCAAACCTTTTATGTTTTTTATCATAGGCGTCTTAGACTTCTTTAAGATAAGATTATCCAAATCTTTGGCAGCGTTCACAGCAATTCTATCTGGAATCAACGGAAAATCCATTATTTTATATGAATTTCAGTTTTGACTTTGACACAGCACAAAAATGTTATCTTTGTTTACTTAGCAAATAAGGTAAAAAATCTTTTAAGATTTTGATTTTTTTTTAAATTTAACTTGAAATTATTTAAAGTAGGACAACAAAAGTTAATACATCGTTCTAACTTTGCAAGGTTGCATGGTTATTACGATTAGTTTTGGTAAAAGTAAACATTTTATATCTTCACACGATTCAGTTCACTTTCATTCTGGTTATCGTACACATGTTAATTTGTTGACACTGTAAAACACAAAGGTTTATATTTTAATTGTTGCTATGTAACTAAATATCGTAAATTGTCTACTTTCTTTACTCTACTATACCAGTGATAGTGTAAAACATTCATTTTTACTTTATAATTTTGAAGATACATTGACTCACTGCATTAAATAGTGACCGAAAAAAAAAATTAACTTGTTTTTATTAGCTTGACCTGTATATATCTATGTATCTATCTATGTAACGAAATCTTTTAACTTAATTTTCACCAATTTTCAAAACTCTGATAAACTTGAAAATTTGTATAGAGGTCAAGAGCCGATGACAATACAATAATTATTTTATAAAGTTGTTCTAATGTTCTGACTAGGATCATCAAAACAAAAAAAAAATAAAATAACACTTTTTTAGAATGACAATACTTGGGGAATACGCAAAGCCAAAATAGCACCAAGCGCTTTGTACAACAATCTAGGCTGTGTGCCCAATCTCCCATTATCTTTTATACCAATAATCCCATTAGTCTTCTTTCTTCTACAAGTCTGTATAACCCCGAGACTGGTTGATTGATATATTCCTGTGGGCTCATTTCTGGTTGCCCAAATAATGCCTGTCTTTTGTGATTCAATGCTTCACAGTCGCAAAAGATATGGTAGGCTGGTTAGTGGTGTCCTCTTGGGTTATTGTGCCCTGTTAGCAACCCTACTGTTATGCGAAGTCTTTTTCTACTTTGTCTGAGTAGTTCTTCCTTCGTTCTTTTGGATGGGCCCCTTATGAAGCTCTTTCCATGTCTTATTTTACTAAGGTTTTCCCGGTATTTCTCGTTTTTTTTGGACCATTCCCGGGTTTTCCCCCGTCAGTTTTTGTCATCTACGGTTCTGGTCCAAAGTATGGGGGGGAATGCCCCCGTCCCCACCATCCCTTTTTTCGTTCCCTTCTCACTTTAAAGGAAATTTTTTACCCCAAAGTTTTTGTTGAATTATATTTTTGAATCATCTAGTCTTTCCTTTTTTGTCCAAGATGTTCCCCCAAACCGTTTTTTATGTTGTTGTTTCCCAAACTGCGAACCCAGTTGGTTTTTGTTGCGCGAAGTAGCTCATTTTCCCCCTTTCCCACCATGGGTTAATGGTGGAAGGCCCAAAGAGCCCATGGCTCTGTTTGGGTTGTTTTAATTGGTTTTTTTTAGCTGCAAGTTTGTACCTTAGCAGTCTTTGTTGATTTTTGTCCCCATCCAGTAATGCTTTTTTATCTTCTTAACCTTACACCAGGGTGTATAACCAATAAACCATGTTTGGTTTAAGGCCCCATTTTTTCCAAATGAGCGCGTTGATTCCCCAAAAAGGAGTAAACTCCAACCCCCAAAATTTTTTACCTCTTCCCAATTTTATTTTTTTAATTAAATGGGGACCCTAACCCCCTAAATTTTTTTTTTTGGTAAAAAGGGGGTTTTGTTTAGTCCCTCCTTTCGTCCATCTGGAAAATTCGTTTAGGGACTGTTGCATTTTATCCCTAATAGGGAAATTTTTTCTGGGCCATAATGACGAGACATCTGCATACCCCAATGTTTGGTCCCCTTCCCAGTTGAAGGCATTTATGGTCGTCCAAAAAGGTTTTCCTAGCAGGGGGGGCAGAACTTTCCTTCGGACATCCTCGTAAACCCCGAGCTACAAGATTTTCTTAAGAATTGAAGATTTAGGGGTCCCTTAACATCGTATTAAATTTAAAACTTTTCGTGACCCTCGGCGCCCGGGGGTTTGGGCAGAGTTGGGCGGTTGTCAAATTTACATCTAAAGGGCCAAAATTGGATTTTTTATTTGAAATTTTGGTTTTTTTACAAGGGTAATTATTTTGAGGTTTTTTTCCCATATAATTTGAACCTTCCATAAAGGGGTATTGGAAATTAAAAAATTTTTAAATAAAAAAAAAAAAATTTTTTTTTTAAAAAAAATTTTTTAAAAAAAAAAAGGTTTTTTTTTTTTGAAAAAAAAAAAAAAAATTTTTTTTTAAAAATTTTAAAAAAATTTTTAAAAAAAAAATTTTTTTTTTTTTTTTTCCCCTTTTTTTAAAAAAAAAAAAAAAAAAAAATTTTTTAAAAAAAAAATTTTTTTTAAATTTTTTTTTTTTTTTTTTAAAATTTTTTTTTAAAAAAATTTTATTTTTAAATTTTTTTTAAAAAAATTTTTTTTTTTTTTAAAAAAATTTTTTTTAAAATTTTAAAATTATAATTTAAAAGTAATTTTCTCGGTTAAACTGTAAAAATAACCTTTAATACCAAAAAAACATTGACAAACCATGCGTGTTTTCGTAATAGTTACATAGTCACGTTAATGACTTCTATACAGTTATAAAGATTTAAAGATCTTCTCTTTGGACCAGTTGCCGTATTTACCGCTTGGAGCGTATACAGAGTGCTAAGATTTTAAGTGATTAATATTTTTATAGCGATTAATTTAAACCTGAATCATAAATATGTTTTATACTTTTGTGACGGATTCATGTTCCACTAAGTTCTCGCCTGGAAAGTTTCTAAAAAATGGAAACTTTCGGTCCTGGTCCCGGGGTATAGCGAACTGAATTTGAGAAAAATTCCCAAAAAAACATAAAAGATCAAAAATCTCAAAAAAACCTATCTATATTTTGATAGCAAGTCGACCACCGTTTTCAAGATGAACCTAAATGAAAAAAAAATGGAAATTAAAACTAAGTTTTTAAGAAATTTTGGTTTAGAAAATTAAAAAGTTTTGATAGCTTTTTAATAATTATGACGTGTTTTGTTACAAAAATAAAATACTTAAAGGCTATTAGATTTTTCCAACTTTTTAAAACAAAATTTCCTTAAAAATTAGTTTTAATTTCCATTTTTTTTACTAAGTACATCTCGACAAAGGGTACCTGAACATAAATAGTTTTTTTTAAGAATTTTGAATTTTTGTTTTTTTTTGGTTTTTTCTTTTTTGTTTTAGAAGGTCTGCAAGTTCATAGGGGTCAATAGGTCTGAGCTGGCTTAGTCCGCTATACCCCGGAGCCAGAACCGAAGTGGTCCCATTTTTTAGAAAATTTCCAGGCAAGTAACCCAACGGGAACATATTGAAATTTAAACCTGGTAAGGCTTAAAAATAATAAATTTAATTTGGTAATGAAAAATCTATTACCAAATTAATAAAGGGATGTAAGTCAACAAATCCTTACTGCTAAACCCGTCTTCCTAACAGGAATCTACAGGGCCATCGTAAGGTCATAAATAGACCATATAGATGCTTTGCTGTAGACCTTCGCTTCCAAAACTAAACTTAAACTAAAAGTTTTCGGAAAATGTATTTAAATAATATTTTAATAACTTTTGTCTTAATAGCTACTTAACAATAACCACAAATTTAATTATACTTAGGGTCCATGGTCTTCAATGGTACACAATTTTCGATTAACCTGCCGCATCATGTTCTGGATGGTGTCATTGCCTACTTTTTAACCATTATCAAAAATTTACTTAATATTGCCCAAAAATCATTAATCGGACGACCCTCGGTTACATTTTAGGGGTTGTCATTTTGGGGCACAAATGGGATCAATTTCTTGTTGTTCTAGAGTAGTGACAAGACGGGTCAAAATATAATGTCATCGTTAGAGGTATTAATGAAATCAACCAATTTCGGTAAAAATATTGGAATCAAATGCCTCACCCCTCACCCGTCCATCATAAGTAGTGATGAGCGAGACCGGTCTTGGTCTTGCGGTCTTGGTCTTGCAGCAAGACCAAGACCGAGACCAAGACCAAGACCGCCTTCTCGCTTGCAAGACCAAGACCAAGACCGGGGTATGCAAGACCAAGACCAAGACCGAGGGGTGCAAGACTACGCAAAACCAAGACCGACCTGCAAGACTCTTGCACTTTTGTCACTTTTTTTTTTAAGTTATAATATTCAATTTTTATATTTAATATACAGAGGTATTTCATACAGACATGACAAAAAATGTGTCGAGAACTGCCTAAAAAGGCGATTATTTTATAACTAACAGCTTTTTTTAATAAATAATAATTAAATCGATCACTTCGTTTTTTAATAAAATTATGTAAAAACGATAACTAGTAGATTCAGTAACATGTTTCAAAAATAATAAGATTGTAACTCAATGGTCCAACAAAGCTCGATATCTCCAAAACCGTTTACGACAGAGAAAACTAAGAGTACAAAAGTTATAGAAGCTGAAAATTACTTACCCATTTCTAATGTTTTTTTTAATTAGGTATCTAGTGATGCCACTTACTGGATCAAAAATTTCCAAAATCCAGGAAAACATTATTTTTGTGCCACACCGTAAAAAGTGGCATCATTAGATTGCTCCTTTAAACTAAGATATAAATGTAAAAGTAATGGTTTATTAAAAAATATATTTGTCATTTTATATAGGAATACTTTCTATAAATGGATTTTAAATTTCACTTCCGGTTTAGACGGAAAAGTCAAAACAATGCCAAAAGTATAATGATGACGTCATTTTTGTCAAAACCGAAAATGATATATAAAAAACCATCTACGTCGACATTGTACCTATATGACAGTTCAAGAATTTCCAGCATAATATACAGGGAAGCGATTTTTTTAAATAAATTGTTTGCTATAATTTTTTTATTTTAGGTTAAAAGCTAAAAATAAGGAAATTTTCTTGAGTGGTAGTGAATTTTTTGGAAAATTCTGAAATAGAAAATAATTTTACATTTTACGCCCTTTTTTCTATAATTTTTGTATATTCAGTTTTTTACCATTATGAACGGTTTCGGATATAGCGATCTTTGTCTCACTATCGAGCCACGTATCTGCAGAATATTTATAAAGTATTTGTACAAACTTTGTACGGCAAATGTTTGACTAATTTGAACATAGAATTTTTATTTGAACTGAAAAGCTTCCTAAATACCTTTTTTTTGAATAAGAAACCAATGTTTACATATCAGAATCATTTTCATGGAAATTTCACATGTGGTTGAAATTAAAAGTTTTTTTTCTGCCCTCAGAGTACTCAGTATTGTAATTTTATATGCTTCTTCAAAGAAAATTTAAATATTTCCTATCACTGAAATGAAGCGCTATAAATAAATTAACCCCTTTATTTAAAATATCCTTTTTAATCAAAAAAATTAAATGTACATGTATGGTTAATATTGGTATATTTTAAAATTTTAAAGCAAAAAATATAGTCTCCATCTTTATTTATTTGTAAGTATTAAAAAATATATATTTTATTTAAGATTGCTTGGTTTAAATTATTACTACCAAAAAAAGCAAGACCAGCAAGACTCTTGCAGCAAGACCAAGACCAAGACCGGGTGGTGCAAGACCAAGACCAAGACCTTCTTTGGGCTTGCAAGACCAAGACGAAGACCAGACTTGCAAGACCAAGACCAAGACTAGCCCGGTCTTGGTCTTGGTCTTGCTTTGCTCATCACTAATCATAAGGCCTTAAAATGCCCATCACTGATATGGCACACCAGACTAAAACCTTGTCCTCAATTTTTTTTTGATTTATAAATATTTTACGTTATTTGGGCAATATATCTTCTGTTTAAAATCCGTCTAACTTTAATTTCCAAATGAGATGATGTGAAGTATTTTTCGTCATCCATGATCACAACTTTGCTGGCTGTGAAAGTGATGTTTTCTTAATACCCGGCAACATATTGTGATTCTGCGCAACTGTTCTTTAGTGTATTTTGAAAACTTTTTTAGTTTTCGATACTTCAGTCCCTTTCTGCTTAGTTCTCGACTAACGGTCATATAAAACATGAAATCTACGACATAATTTCCAAATTGATTTTCCCAACTGATCATTTGCGTATTTCACCAACCTGTTTGACTGGGCATAAGTCAAAGCTTTAGGCCGTCCGCTTTTTGGAAGATTTACACATAGTATACCTTGTTCGCATTTAGGTGTGGTTTTATAAATGGTCGAAACTGCGACATTTTCCCCTCTAAATATATTTACAATTTCACATTTTGTCAACCGTCCAACTAAATTGTATACAGATTTTTGGATATCCAGTTTGTATATTATAACTTTTTTAATATTCGAAAAATATGATATGACTTATTAAAGTTTAAAAATTATTTAAAGTTTGTTTCCAATGGTGACTAGATTATTACCAACCACTTTTACCGATAACTTTTGTTACATACGTTACCATGTCATTGCAGCAGTGCGCAAAGTTCTAGCAGCTTTTTTTTCTAGCCCTGTGAAGCAAGCGAATTGACCCCAAGGCCAAAAAGAATGGAAAAAAGAGAGAGTGGAGGGGAAGAAGTTTTAAAGAAATGCTAAATATTAAGAGTTTAAGATAGTGTATCGAGCATAGATAATGTTGCTGACATTAAAAGAGTAGATAGCTAAATATTAAAGTTTAAAAAACTTTACTTAATTTTACCTTTTATATTTATATTTGTTTTATTTTTGTTATGTAATGTTAACATGTACGTATTTAGTATCTAGAAAGCTTAAATAAATTCGTTAAAAATTTTTCCTATCCATCAATATTGTTCAGCGATGCCTTATGGGCCCTCAAGTATGAATAGTTTTCGGGGCCCCAAATCGCCGCACGCCCCTGTATATAGTCCAGTAAATGAAGGGACAAAGCTGAAATAAATCTGGACAGTTTTCCCTTTGGCGCCCCGGGGATTTTTTTATCAACATTAACAGGTGGGGGAAAAGGGGTAAAAATGGCCCTTAAGGCCCAAAAATGGGTTTCCTTAAATCGCCAAAATATGCAATTGGAATTTTTTTTGAAAAATTGAAGACCGCTTTGTTATCACAAAAAGGTCTTAATTTTTTTTAAAAAAACTGAGTTTTCGAGATAACGGGACCCAAAAATCCCCAAATTTTGCTCTCGCTCTACCTCTAAATGCCGCTATCTTCATGGATTCACAGAATGCCGCTATCTTCTGGATTCACTTATAAGCGGAGGGACGAATTGTTCCATTACTCGGGCAAAATGTACATTTTTTATCATTCAAAGTTCTTTGGAATTGGAAAAACCGTACCTATCTTTGCATATGAGTTTTTGTCCATTCTGATTTTTCTAGAATAAAAAAATTTTTTCTAAATAAAAAAATATTGGAAAAAAGTTTTTTTTTCACAATATTTTTAAGTATTTCATTAAATTATAGATATTTTTTAAAAAAAATGGTTTGTTTTCCATTTCTTTTTAATAATGACACCTTAGCAAGTGTTCAATGACCCCAAAAAAATTTTTTTTACCACCTTTCCTGCTTTTTTGATAAAAAATTGCAGTTCTAAAAAAATTTTGTAAGTTATAGAGGTTTCGACGGCCGTTTTTGAAAAATGTTGGTGTTGCAAAAAGTTTGGGACCATTTTGTAGATTTCAAGGTGATCTTTTGTTCTGTCAAAAAAAATTTTCTAATTCGCATGTTTGGGCAGATATTCTTTCTCTATTTTTTGGGACTTTGGGGCCATTTTCAGCGGGTTCCCACGTCGGAATGGTATAAACTTTTTCTCGTTAAAAAAGCATCCGCAAAGACCCAAGAATTGCCACAAATGAAATTGTACTATTTATTCACAGCTTTGGTTCATTCAGGTCTTCAGTTACTGGACTAATAATGTTTCACTATAACTTAGAACCAGCATCATTTTAAAACTTTACCATCACTTACTTTATGTATTATTTCAAACACTCTTCCTCTTAATTTTAATGCTTCATTAGACATTCCAGTGCTTAACACATGACTCTATTTATTATAGGTTGGGTTCTTGTACCCGGAGAGGTTCAACACTCGCTTAACTATAGTAGTTATGCGTACTTAAGTTAATGGAAGATGTCTGCAAAAAATACAGAGCTTGCCTAAGGTCAAAAACAATGTTATAGGAGGCAGGCATTTCGCCATGTTTTAGTTAAAAACAACCGGTCTATAATTTAGATAATTTACCCGACATAAAATATGATTATTGTGTTTATTAGAAAATATTCTTTTTTATTTAAATTTCGACATTTGGTGTCGCAGTGATCTATGTAAAAAAATGCATACTTATGGGGGGAACATTGTGTTGAAAAACAATTTGAAATATGTGCTACGTTATGGCAAACACAAACAGAAAAACTAAAAACACTTTAATTTTAGTGTTTTTATAGGTCACCCGATTTCAGTAATTTTGATCTTTTCATTGATAAATTAAATAGGGTACTAAATAAAATATATAAGCCTACTTTAAATATAATTTTGACAGGAGATTTTAATATTGATCCAAATAGAGATAAGATATACTATAAAAAAATAACTGATTTATTGTCAGGTTTTAATCTAAATAATAATGTTATTGAACAAAAAACTAGAGGTGAATATGTGTTGGATCATGTTTTTACCAACTCATTAGATTCTTACAGCGTAGTTTGGAAAAATGCTTTATCTGATCACAATACTGTTTTTGTAAATTCTGGCGTATCTTGTGTAAAACCAAAGAATATTTACATGAACAAAAACGTATCTTTAGTGAAGTAAATATTGTAAATTTTATGAAAGATCTCTCTCAGGAGAACTGGAGTAACGTTTACAAAGAGCAAGATTTCAATGAGTCTTTTAAAAGTTTCTTAAATTTTTTTTGTATTATTTTAGTCTTAATTTTCCTTTAAAGAGTGTTGTTTGTAGACTTAATAAGAAAAGTTGGGTTTCTCAGGAGGTAAGAACATCTAGTCAAAATCTTAGGGACCTATTTCAAATGAAAAAAAAGTATAATTGTCTGGAGCCTGTTTATAAAGAGGCAAAGAGACGTCACGCGCTTTTGGTGAGTGAAACTAAGAGGCATTTTTATCAGAATCAAATTGTAAATTCTGAAAATCCCACAAGGTCTGCTTGGCAAGTTGTAAAATCGCTGACACAACAAAATCAGCAACAGTCAATAACGACTATAAAAAATGGGGACAGAGTTGCTACTGGTCCAGAAGATATAGCGGCAAGTTTTAACAAGTTTTTTCAGGATGCTCCGAATCAAGTTTTAAAACAAATAAAAAGTAACAAAAAATTAAAAAAAAATTATTTAGGAAAAACTCTGGTAACAGCATTTATTTGTTTGCATATGAGAAGCGTGAATTCTTAAATATGTTAAAGTATAAAATTAAAAACAAAAGATCATTTGGGCATGACGGTGTACCAAGCTTTCTTTTAAAGAGGATAATTGATATTATCGTTGATCCTATGCTATTTTTGGTAAATAAATCTTTTGAAACAGGCACTTTTCCGGAAGAGCTTAAAATTAATAAGGTAGTCCCAGTCTATAAGAAGGGAGACGCACAGTTGTTAGAGAATTATCGCCCGGTGGCAATTTCGTCTAGTTTCTCAAAAATTTTTGAATATTGTTTTGTGGAACGATTAAATGCATTTTTAATTCGTGAGAATGTTTTAATTTCTAATCAGTTTGGTTTTCGGGAAAAGAAGTGTACGGCAGATGCAATTATTCACTTTTATATGGAGGTTATACGTCTAATGGAGGCAGGTGAATGTCCTGTTGGGGTCTTTTGTGATCTTAGCAGGGCATTCGATTGTGTGAATCACAATATTCTGCTTGGAAAGCTTGAAGACTATGGCATAAGTGGCCTCGCGTTAAACTGGATATCAACTTTTTTAAAAAATAGACAACAGTTTGTGTCCATTAACCAAGTAATAGATTCTAATAGGATGATCTCAAATTCAGGCACAATAAATATTAATATAGGAGTGCCTCAAGGGTCCATATTGGGCCCAATCCTTTACATTTTATATACGAACGACATAACTTCGGTCTTGGATAAGGAATGCGTCTCAGCACTTTATGCTGATGATGCGTCCATTGTTTTAAACGGAAAGACTGATGAGATATTGCAGTCTAACTGCAGGAGGAATTTGAATGGCCTTCTTTCATGGTTTAGTGATAATTCTCTGTTTCTGAATATTTCAAAAACGAACTATATGCGCTTTCATACAAGACAAAATATGAATGACAATTTTCAGATTGATAATCAGGATATAAATAGAGTACACAATATTAAATTTTTAGGGGTTATAATTGAAGATACTTTGAATTGGAGGCAACACTGTGAAGCTCTTTGTTCTAAATTGAACACGCAATGTTTCCTTATTCGTAATTTAAAAGGAGTTCTAACGAAAAATCAACTTTTATCGGTGTATTATGCACAAGTGGCCTCTCGCTTGAACTATGGTATTTGTTTTTGGGGAGCATGTCCGGCTGCCTCTCAAGTGTTCACTCAGCAGAAGAGAATCGTGCGTTGTCTTGTCGGAGTAAATCGCTTTCATTCATGTAGAAGGCTATTTGTAGATCTCAACATTCTTACTTTGGCTTCTATTCTTATATACGAACTTGCTTGAATGTTTTTAAAATGAATCTTCTTTTATTGTAAATGGTGACATACATACATTTAATACTAGAAATAAAAATAATTTTAGAGTGCCATTTAATCGACTGGATTGTGGCAAAAACTCTCCATATACCTTAGGTTTAAAGATTTTTAATAAACTTCCAAATTTGTTAAAACAAGATAAAAATCTTAAAAGCTTTAAAAAGTCACTACGTCTATATTTATTAAATAAGTGTTTTTATACTTTAGAAGAGTTTTTTAATGAAGGTCATTAATATGACTGAATAATATTTTGTGTAATTACTTGTTGAAGCATTTTTACCATACATGTAAGTACTACAATGTAATACCATGACGTTTTCCATACATTTTTGTAAATGTCTTAAGGAAATAAAAGTATTTTATTTTATTTTATTTTATTTTTTATTATTTATTTTATTATTGAGTGACAAAAAAGGTGAATACCTATTTAGATACAGGGTTTCCAACGACAACTGGACAGGCCGTTTTTTTGACTTTAACTGTACTTTTCTTAAAATATTTACCAACAGCCACCGTATATTTTTCTTTTATATTTTACACTTTTTGCCGAATCTTAAAATAATGATAAAAAAAACAACATCGAATAGAGCTGCTATAGTTCGGAAGGCCACCGCAAAAAAGCTAGCCAATAAAAGACACCCATGAAATATATTTTTATATTACTATGGTCAGCGGGTTTAAATTGCATTTTTTTATCTCGAAGAAACCGTAAAAAGTCTCGTTTTTTTTAACATAACTTAAAAACTATTGATTAAAGGTAATGATAAAAATTATAATTCCAATAAAACTACGATATTTTTGTTTTATATTTTTTTTGTAGCTTTTTTAGTTTTTGAGATGTTAATGATTTAAATTTTAAATAAAAACGCAAATATCTTAGAAACTAAAAAAGCTACGAAAAAGTATAAAACAAATTATATGCTTTTTAATAAGTTCTATTAAAAGGTTATATTGTTTTTTTGTAACTGAATTCAAAATAAATATCATTTTCTAACAAATATTCCTGGATTTCAGTTTTTGAACTTGATGAAGCTGGTGCTTTGTGTAGCAGACGGCTGTGGTAGCTTGCGTTATCCATGGCAATGACACTGTTGTGTGGAATATTTTTTAAAAGATAATTTTGAAACCAGTTTTTAAAAAGTTCTGCACTTGTATACTCATGATAATCCAAGCTAGAATCCTTAATATTCTTTGCAGACAACAGCTTGCAGTTTGGGACAAATTCGTCTTCTGAACCAGCGTGTATTATGGTAATGCGTTTTGATTTATTTAAATGTGCTTTCGTTTGACAGTTTTGACTGGAATCAACCCATCCTTTGGATACTGTGTCGTGTGTATCGAACCTTGTTTCATCAATGTAAATTATGGATCTGTTTTCTAACCTATATCTTTTAATTTCTTGAAGGTAATTAAATCTCCAAGTGCGTAATCTGTGCGATTCCATTACTACTTGTCTTTTGTCTATTTTGCGGTATTTAAATCCCATTTTACAAACAACTCTATGGAGGGTGGCACGGCTAATATTTATATTGGTTTCGGCTTCGTCTAGCTTCTTTTTCAGTTTATCCAAGGTAGGAATAACTCCTCTTTCATAAAGACAATGTATTTTTCTTCTTATGAGGTCCTGATCACTGTTGTCTATACGGTGAGATTCAAAATCACTACGTTTTTTTCTTTTGTTCAATTCTTCAGCAATAATAATATCCCTTATCAATGATATTGGAGTTTTTGTAAGTAGACAGGTTTCTTTTAAAGCTTCTTGTTTAATTAGACCTCTACTGATTAAAGTTTCATACACATTTTTCACAACCAGTTTTGCATCTAATGACAAATGATTTCGACGCGACATAGTTATATTCTCGTAAAACAACTTTTTCGAAACTCGCAGTAAAAACGGTTATTCAACACTGCCACTAAAATATTAGCCAAAATATTTATATGCCTAATGGTTAATACTCAAAAAATGCCTGGCCCACCCCTGCCCTTATGAACAAATGGGTTTACCCAATAACAATAGGTAATAAAATCGTTAAAGGTTTATTGGGGTATGGTCCGTCAAAAGCCATAATGATATACTTTGAGACAGACTATACAAGTAAGTATACCAACTCTGATAAATCTAAAAATTAATTCCAAATTCTCTATTCATTGAATGAAATCAAACTAATACAAAGGTGCCTCGAGGCAATGGGGGATAACATGGTGGCACAGATATTTTATTTATTTATTTTTTGTTTCAATTACTGTATCCTTTCCAATTCAATTGAAACTTTAACTAAAAGGAAATTTAAACTCTATTTTATTATAAAAAAATTAGCTCCTCCTCTAACTGGGTGTTATATATCTGGCAGGACGTTTAAGGTTTCTCGAGCTCCTATGCTACTAAATATTTTTGTTATCAATTTAAATATTAATATTAAATTTAGAATGATCTGGAGAAAATTTTAGTAATTTTTTAACATAATTTTTTTGTATATCGTCAGACAGTCCACCAAGGCTGAGGCTTCAATAGTAACATACTGTTAAGTGTGGTAAAGGAGAGTTTATCTACACCAAACCTAAATATTTGGAGAAGGGAAAACTTCTGCGGATAGCAGATTCCAGTTTAGACATTCCAGAAATGATGGAACAAAGAAAGTGGAAAGTTCGGGGTTTCTTAACTTGGACTGTTAAAAGCTGTCAGAGGAATTATACTTGCCAACTCCTCGGAGCAGAAGTCGTGAAAATGCCTATTCCGTCGGTTGGAAAGAGAAGAAGCTTTTCTGTAAACGTGGGATCAATAATAAGAACAGATCTTATAAGAGTTGTAGGAAATACCATTGCCCTGACATGAGAAAAATATTTTAAAGATGGTCTGATTAGAATACATATAGAGTATACAAATTAAACGAATAGAAATACTTACTCGCTTAAAAGAGGGATCCAAGCCTTTTTAAAGCAGCTGAGACTATGGATGGATGTAATGTGTTTGTGTCAGTTAGGGTTGTTTTTAAAAGTGACGTCAAAATGATTAATTAACTTCTTTTAGCGACACCGAACATGACTGGGTCTTAGAACAATAAACTGAACAAAATTTTTGGACCCCAATTCAAAATTAGTTTATGGTCTTGTGAAATAATATTTGAATTGAGCTGCGCTTGTTTTCCTAATGAGGGTTATTCCGGGTATGTTACCCTTGGATTTGCAAGACAAAACCATATACCTTTCAGGCATTTTGTTACAATATTGTAAGTAACAAACAATAAACACAAAATATAGTCACAATTAAATAAACCAATAATCACTAAAATATGAAGGTTTTTATCAATCCAAAAAACTTCTGCAAACAGAACATAAAATCACACAAGGCAAAATAATCGCTTGGAAGGGTTATGTGACAACGGCACACCGCGGGTATAGTTTTATAAACACCGCACCGTCGCGTCGCACACGAAAACGGGACTCCGGCTCTGTCAAAAGATAATGTGTTGCCTACCCACAAACTGCGTGTAGGTAGGCATCACATTACAATATTTTGGGGACTGCGCAGGATTGAGGGGTCCTCTCATGACAGTTATTTTCATAGCGGGCCGGACACTTTTTGATCGAATACGCCATAGTATTGGGCTTCCATTAACCTTCAAACTTCCTTGAATGAGACCAATGAGATCTTTTTTTTAGCAGGACGCGTAATGGCAAGCCTTGTTTGTTTTTATTCCTATTGTTGCAATATTAAATTTTAGATTGTAGCAACTTTAGTAATAAGCACTAATGTCGTTTTAATGCAATTTGTGTCTGAAGGTATGTAAGGCGAAAATCTATTTAAAATCAAATTAGCAGAGCTATGGCTGTTTGGTTATACTATATAATGCTAGGTTGCGTATAAATATAATGGTGGTTATGCAGTTCTACTGGATGATATAAGCTTCTAATGGCCGGATATTTAGTAATAAAATCGGATGACTAGTTTTTAAATGATGATAGTCAAGACCTGCTTAAGATGATGGTTAAGAAATGCTTAAATCTATATAACTTAAAAATATTCTATTTTAATTTAAATATATCAGTTATAAATAATTTTTGAAAATAGTTTCCGATGTACCAAAGAAATTTTTTTTAATGAAAATTTATTCAAGTTGTGATAATTCCGTACTTGTGTAATTTAACTTACATACAGTCAGACTTCATTGTACTTATTAGACATAATCACAGTTTAATATGAGAAGATATGTTCATCACACAGTGGATGTAAAGGGATGGGTTATAGTTTTTTCACACTCTAAGAAACTAACTTGACCTGACTTAGGTTTGGAATGTAATAAAACCATGTTCAGCCAAATTATCACGTACATATTGTTTTTTAATTGCATATGGATTTAGGACTTTCAAAAGTTGCGTTTTTTTTTTCACTGAATTCAAAATAAATATCATTTTCTAACAAATATTCCTGGATTTAAGTTTTTGAACTTGATGAATCTGGTGCTTTGTGTAGCAGACGGCTGTGGTAGCTTGCGTTATCCATGACAATAACACTGTTGTTTGGAATATTTTTTAAAATATAATTTTGAAACCAGTTTTCAAAAAGTTCTGCACTGGTATCCTCATGATAATCCAAGGTAGAATCCTTAATATTCTTTGCAGACAACAGCAAGCAGTTTGGGACAAATCCGTCTTCTGAACCAGCGTGTATTATGGTAATGCGTTTTCCTTTATTTGAAGATGCTTTTGTTTGACAGTTTTGACTGGAATCAACCCATCCTTTGGATACTGTGTCGTGTGTATCGAGCCATGTTTCATCAAGATAAATTATGGATCTGTTTTCTAACCTATATCTTTTAATTTCTTGAAGGTAATTAAATCTCCAAGTGCGTAATATGTGCGATTCCATTACTACTTGTCTTTTGTCTATTTTGCAGTATTTAAATCCTATTTTACAAACAACTCTATGGAGGGTGGCACGGCTAATATTTATATTTTTCAGTTTATCCAAGGTAGAAATAACTCCGCTTTCATAAGGACAATATATTTTCCTTCTTATTAGGTCCTGATCACTATTGTCTATACGGTGAGATTGAAAATCACTACGTTTTTTTCTTTTGTTCAATTCTTCACTAATAATAATATCCCTTAACAATGATATTGGAGTTTTTGTAAGTAGACAGGTTTCTTTTAAAGCTTCTTGTTTAATTAGACCTCTACTGATTAAAGTTTCATACACATTTTTCACAACCTGTTTTGCATCTAATGACAAATTATTTCGACGCGACATAGTTATATTCTCGTAAAACAACTTTTCAAACGCAGTAAAACGGTTATTCAACACTGCCACTAAAATATTAGCCAATATTTATATGCCTAATGTTAATACTCAAGAAATACCTGGCCGACCCCAGCCTTTATGAACAAATGGGTTTACCCAATAACAATAGGTAATAAAATCGTTAAAGGTTTTTTGGGGTATGGTCCGTCAAAAGCCATAACGATATACTTTGAGACAGGCTTTACAGTTTCTCCAGTTTTCAACGGTTACATTTTCGACTTCTGTTTTTATCAGTACAATCACACTAGGATTTAAAGATGGTGTATTATTGTGCGCGCGTATATTAGACTTAAGCTTATGCCATATCAACTCGATCGGATTGAAAATGCCGTAATATGGCGGAAGCCATACCATTGGATACAGAAGCAGAATACCTTAGGTAATGCCGGCGAAGAAGGGAAAGGCGATGACTTTTATCTCATCTTAAAGGTGCCTGAATAAAAAATGTTGTGTTAAGACCTAATTTTACCTTTACTTAAACAAGAAAATTATATCCTTTGTGTTAAAATATTGACATATTAACGCATATTATGTCATTTATATTTGACTTAGTTATTAAAAATAGTTTATAGTAAATGTATTTCCTATTTTATCAAATTTTCAGAAAATCATGAAAACTAGACTTGATGATATTCTACGTAGAGCTTTACAAAATTCCAGAAATGGCAGACTACTTTTACTGCTCTAAGAAAAAACAACAATAAATTATGCGTTTGTTGCACCCACTGCTTACGAGTCCTGAATTAAAAAAGACAGGTAGAAATATATGTCTTTTACCCATTGTCGTACTAAGGGTACAAGATAAGCACAAACATTATTATTGTTTTTTAAAGCCGAGATTACGGGCACCTATATCAACAGGAAGTAAGTAATAAAGGTATTTTAAAACAGTACACAAAATTCCGTGACTTATTTACTAATGTCTACCTGACGTAAAATTTAAATCGGAAATATTTATGATCATCGTTAGCTACCTAACATCCTTAAAAATATTATTTAAATAGTTTATACATTTAATTGGGTATTATATTTCTTAAATTAATTATAGTTCTATAAAATACGGTTTTATAGCAAACCGGACTAAAAAGTAGTTCAAGTTCTAAGTCTTCCTGGATTGTTCCTAGTACCGATGCTGCATTACCCCGTTGCACAGCTAAACCAATTCTTTGGATAATGAAACTTCCAGATTTTTTGCATTGTATTTTTTTGCAAATTTCATTAATAAAACCCTTAGCCTCATCACCCAAAGGACCAAAAGTTTCAACAGCAAAAGGAATGAAGATAAAGCGTTCTTCAAGCTCTTTATATTTTAGATGTTTTTTATTCTCGGCAATACGAGCAGTCGCACCTACAAAATTAGAAGTTTTGTCCAGATAGGATTTTAAAAGTGTATGGCTGCAAGTAGTGTCCCAAAGTAATTGTTTTTCATATTTCCAGGGAATTAAGGTCATTCCATCTCCCGTTTTCCATCGCTTCTGCAAACTCCAAGAGGCTCTAACACAGAAGGATTTTCAGCTAAAATCAGAGCTCTTTTGATAATGTCATTTATCTGACTGTGTCTAGAAGAACGCCCTGCGCTTTTTTTGCAGCTTAACCCATGTAGGCCATAAATATCAGCATTTTCCCCGCAAACGCAGGTGTGCTCTCCACACACAGGCAGACCAAGTCTGAGAGCGATGGAAATATGAAATGTTGTTATCTAACAAATTTCCCAAGGACGAAGATGGAAGTGCGTTAATCCAAGCATTACTTTCAGGGGCCTGAAGAGCAAGTAGACGTGCCTTATCTTCACTTGTCTGGCATATGTTTGTAATATATTTGTGACGAGCTTGGCAAATTAAAAAGTCAAAATCTTTCTGTTTTTTTGGTAATTCTTGTGGTTAATTTTGAAGATTGCAAACAGATAACCATCTTACAAAACAATTGCTGAAATCATTATCTACTGTCGCAAGAATATAGGAAGGTAAAATTTTGGAAAGTAAACCTGACACGTCATTGATTGAACCTAAAAAGGCAGAAATAGACAGGGTGGATGTATCTCTTATTTCAAGACCTCCAAATTTTACTGGAAGAGTGCTTTGTAACCAAGAATTTAATTTAATATCACAATTATTTAATTTCTAGTCTTGTTTTTTAAAAACGTGTTTGTAAACTCTAATTTATTTTCTAATTTTTTAGTCTTAAAACAAC
This sequence comes from Listronotus oregonensis, assembly GCA_019359885.1. Classification (NCBI taxonomy): domain Eukaryota; kingdom Metazoa; phylum Arthropoda; class Insecta; order Coleoptera; family Curculionidae; genus Listronotus; species Listronotus oregonensis. The sequence goes on along the minus strand of JAHBCN010010554.1, from coordinate 6,340 downwards.
ATTAAAAGTAATCTTGATTAAGGACCTCGATTATGGCAAATGTGTAAGAATTAAAAAAGAAAAATATATATATATATATATATATATATATATATATATATATATATATATATATATATATATATATATATATATATATATATATATATATATATATATAAACATAGATAGATACATACAGGTGAAGCTAATATAAGAATGGTAAAAAGTAATTTTAAAAGTTTCGTTTATCGTTTAAACAAAAATACACAGGGTGCCCTATTAAAAAAAAAATTATTCATGTTTTCAAACTTTTTGATGTTCATTTGTTTTTTTTTGTTCAAAAGATAACAGATAAAAAACTATAAAACTTTTAAAGAAAAAGTTTTTTTCTATTCTTTTTAGTTATCGTTGTGAGTGGATGTTAAAATGTAAATAAAAACCATCTGGATAAAAACAAAATCTTACGGATTATTCTCTAAGAAAAGTGTGAAAATTAATCTCTCTAAAATTAGCTATATTCATATTATTTATTAAGATTTAGCTAAATATAGATATTTAATTATAAGGACATAATTAATATTTCTGTTTTTATATTTCAGAAAAACCAGACAGATTAACTTACAAAAGGTATGTATAGATTCAATATAATCTAAAACTGACATAATTACCGTAGAAAAGTAGGTCATATTCACTAAAGTATTAACTTTTCAATCATGACAGTAATACCTTTTTCTTTCACCACAAACATAGGAAAAATGAGAAAAATAACCTTAATTTTGAACGAAATTTAATGAGTTACATGTTCGAAACGATAATCTTAAAAGCGAAATTTTAAGAGCTGATTCCTCAATAAAAAATATGAAAAAAAAAATACATATGGGTCAGAAAATGCATAGTTTCCAGAATACAAGTTATTAAACCAAAAAGGTTTTATTTTAATTATTTTAAATGAGCTGTACCCGACGTTCTTGAAATTTGTTACTATTATTCCTAGTAATAAAAACCAATTTAAGACTCAATTAATTTAAAATTATTAAGTCCAGTGGTGGCTCAGTGGACACCTTATAGAAAATAATTGTGAAACAAATCTACGCCGCCGACTCTTCTTGCAATTTTTATAAATATATATTTTTATTAGGCAACTAAAAGTGAAACTGTTTTCTTTTCAGTTTTTTTTTGCTTCGTTTTTAAGAAAAAACAGTTAATCCAATTTATTGCATTAAAGGACGACTGTAAATTGTCATTCTCTTTTATAATATATATCATCATCATCATCATTCGCAGCTTTATTCAATTTCCAATTATGTTGTAGCCTCCCTTACGTATCCATATACCTGTTTCTCAGCTGGTATTCTCTATTTTTTTGGCTATACGGGCCCAATTTGTTCCTGCAGTTTCCTTATGTCATAGTCCCATCTCAGGTGAGGTCTTCTTCTAGTCTTTTAACACCTCGTGGGTACCATGTTGAAATTTTTGGTGGTCCATCTATCATCTGTTCTTCTTGCCAGGTGTCCTCCCCCACTGCCATTTAAGAGATTTTATTCTGGGATCATCTATTACCTGGGTTCTTTGTCGTACCCCTCTATTCTTTGGGTATCTTTTCGTTATTCCCAGCATATTGCGTTCAATGATCGTTGTGCTCCTGGAGTTTCTTGCAATATCTGTTTTAAGTGCCCAGGTCCACATGCATAGGTCATAACTGGTAAATACACGGGTCAAATGCTTTCTTTCTTAGGGGGGTGGCATTCTGGATTTGAATATAACTGAATTTCTTCCGTATGCACTCCATGCTAATTTGATTCTTCGGTTGTTTTCTGGTAGTAGGGATCCTGATCTTTATTAGGTGGCCCAGGTATATGTATTCTTCTACTATTTTCAGATTTGTGTTATTTATTATAATGTCTTGCTCGTTTCCAGTTCGTTGCATTTTTTGTTTTTCTAGTTTTTTGAACCTACTTGTTCTCCGCTTAGTTCATTTTTTGTTTTTAGTTCTGCAGGGTTTGGAATTGAACTATGTCTGCGAATCTTAGATGGCTAATGTATTCTCCATCTATTTGCAGGCCCTTGTGGTCAGTTCAGTTTGCGGAAGATTTCCTCTAGTGCTGCTGTGAACAGCTTTGGAATTTGCGTCTCCTTGTCGTACTCCTTTGCTAGTGGGAAATTCAGGAGTTAGCTCCTTGTATATTACAACTCTGGCTTTAGCTTCTTGAAAATATTAGCAAGAGTTTCTATATAAGGTTTGTCGATCCCCCCGATTTGTTAAGGCTTCTATTATTGCTTTGGGATAAATCGAGTCGAAGGTTTTCTCGAAATCTTTAACGCTAGAGCTAGTGGTAGTTCATATTCTTTGGTTCGGCTGATGATTTCCCTTAGTGTGTGTATATGGTCAATGGTGCTGAAGCCACTTCTAAATCCCGCCTGTTCTCGTGGTTGTCAGATCTAATATGTTATGTATTCTATTGTTTAGGATCTTTTTTGAATATCTTGTATATTACTGGTAGTAGACTTATTGGTCTGTAATTTCTGATGTCCTCTTTGCTGCCTTTTTTGTGGATTAGTATGATGTTAGCGCAATTCCAGATTTGTGGTATGTGTCTTGTTTGTAGGCAACTGGTGTAAATTTTTTCTAGTATTTTCCAAGTCTTTTTACCAGCATATTTGATCAGTTCGGCTGTTATTCCGTCATTTCCTGCTGCTTTTCCATTTTTCATATCTTTAAGCGCATTTTCTCTTCCGAGAACTTCGGGGCGTCGTCTTCCAGTTGGGGTAATCTTTTTTTTTCATATGTCTCCGGGGCTTTATATGGGGCACTGTAAATTGGGTTCAGGCTTATTATGTCTTCCTTATTTGTTATTCGGACATTGTTGTTTGTTAAAACGATAATTTGCTTCTTTCCAATAATGAGGGGTTTCTTGGCGTTCTTGTAGCTTTTCCTATTTTCAATTGCAGTTTGTACAAGTTTTTCGTTATAGTTTTTAATGTCTGCTGCAATTTTTTTTCTTATTGTTTTACATAGTTCGGTGTATTCTACTCTATGTGTTCCATGTATTTTCATTTGTCGTCTTTTTTTAGGAGTGTTTTAGTCTCATTTGAAAGTTTCGTATGTCCCGGGTTTTTTTGTCTTGACCTCCTACCTCTTTGGCGCAGCTTATTACCGTTTCTATTAGCTGTTGTGAGTGTAATTCTTGATCTGAACTTGTTGTTTAATAGATTTTCGTACTGACTGGAGTTTTCTTTTAGATTATCAGTATCTATTCCCATGGTTGTTGGTTGTCTAACTAATAAAATAATATAAAAATAATATATATATATATATATATATATATATATATATATATATATATATATATATATATATATATATATATATATATATATATATATATATATATATATATATATATATATATATATATATATATATATATATATATATATATATTACCACGGGGATATATTTAAAGCAAAAATATGACACAATTATGGTACAACACATATCACTACAGCATTTTTCTACATGTATTATAAAAAAAAAATAATTATTAAGTCAAACGTATGACAATGGACAGCTTTTAAGTTTTAAGTAAAATAATTTTTGATTTTGAAAGAAAATATTAGGGATATAAAAAAAAATTACAAACTAATCTAAATACAAAACTTAATTAAGAATCCTAAAATCAAAACAAAACTTAATAAAAAAAAAAACACATGATAAAAATCGAGGCTCTAATTATTACTAATGATGTTGTTTTGAGACTAAAAAGTTAAAAAACAAATCATAGTTTAAAAAAACTAAAAACCGATTTTATAGCAAACCGAACTAAAAAGTAGAAAATAGTTTAAAAAGTCCAAAAATCAATTTTAACGAATTAGTTAAAATAAGATTAAATTAATAAGTTATTAACAAAATAACTCAAATGTTATGGAAAAAGCGTGGGGTGGAGTTTACTATATTTTTATAATAACTCTAATTTTGTAAATAACTACAATGTAATAATTTAATTATTTTGTTAATAACTTAATTTTTTTTAAACCTTATTCCAAATTAATTAGTCATAATTAAATATTGGACATTTTATTATTGTGACACAAATTTTTTGTACTTAATTTTTTTTTTAAATTTTCACTTCGGTTTGCTATAAAAGCGTGTTTTTTAGTTTTTATTTAAAATTTAATTTTTACTAATTATTTTTTTTTGGGTTGTTGCACTTTTTGGCCGTCCTTTACGCGAATTATTATCGATGCCGGTACAACCACGCTTAAACACAGCAGCTTTTTTTTTTTTTAATTAAAAATAAAGTAGAAAATTTTCGTAAACTTTAAGGAACCCGGCATAAATTTCTATCGTGCCTCTTTTACAAAGAATTTTATAACATCTCATATTTAGTTTTTTTTTTAATTTTCACGAACTTAAAAAATACAAATATTTCTCTTTTAAAAATCCATTTAATAAAATCACGTTTCAACAGTTATAAAAGATATACCAACCTAAATACAAAATTTTGCCGATAGAGTTGCCCTCTCAAATTGAGGGCGAGAATACACTAGACTATCCTCGTATACAGTGTGTCCCAAATTGGTGGGGAATGTATGGGGATCTTGGAAACCACGATAGATAGAAAATCGGTTAAATGGGGAATGTTTTGTACAATTATGTTAGTAAGCTAATCCCGTTTACTACATGGTTTTATCTATTTAGGTTTTTGAAAATTTTAAAAAAAATAAAACATGCATTTTCGAAAATCGGCCATATTTTTTTTAAAATTTTTAAGTAAAAATTTTTTTTTGTAGAATATGACCAGTGTCAATTTTTAATTTTTACGTTTCGGGTTTTTTAAAATCATCAACTTTATTTTTTATATGGAAGCCATATTGATTTTTACGCAGCCAAATAGTGCTTTTTATTCTGATTTCAAAATGTATAACATGTTATAATTTAAAAGTTTATAACCTCATTTATTTAAAAAAAAAAATATTTTCTCAGTTGGCCTTGATTCCGGCGAAGTCATTTTTTTTTTTTTTTAAAAAATAAAATATTAGTAATTGGCAAAATAAATAAGCTGAACAAATATTTTACAGAAATGGGTTCGCGAACATAGCTATAACGATAATACGTGTTAAAAAGAAAATAATGGCGCCCATAGAAAAATAAAGTTAATGAATTTTCATCAACTTTACTTTTTTTTATGGGCGCCATATTGGGTTTTTTTCAGCCAAATAGTGTTTTTTTTCCTATTTCAACAATGTATAACATGTTATAATTTAGGGGTTTAACCTCACCCACTTCAAAAAAAAAAATATTTCCTCAGTTGGCCTTGATTCCAGCGAATGTCATCTGCTCATTATCGTTATCTCGGGTACGTTATTAAATTTTTTCAACTTTGTGAAATGGTTAACTATTTAAAAAAAACTTGATATTTTGCAACGTTATTTCCCAAAACAATAGAAATGTTAATATAGCTGCGCAAACGTATTTCGACAATTTTCCGCAAGGCAGCACCTAAACTAACATACTTTAAAAATGGTTACAAATTTGCTTAAGTTTGGAAGTTTTAAAAAAACCCGACCTAAAAGTTAACCAACATTTTAAAGAAAATCAAACATCTTCAGCCAGGGGGGTTGATAGGAATTCCAAATAATCAACCATTTATAGGGTAGTTAGGGCTATTTAAAAAAATATCGAATATGTTAGAAAAATAAATATTTTGAAATTTTTGGTCGTTATTTTACATCTTCATTTTAGTAGGAATATTAGTTTAGCCAGTTTTCATTGTTTTTGTTTTCACTTGTTTCAATTAACTTGTTACGTGTAGTTTTGTTGTAACACGGTATTAACGATATAGCTATGTTCGCGAACCCATTTCGTAAAATATCTGTTCAGCTTATCCATTTTTCCAATTACTAATATTTTATTGTTTACAAAAAAAAAAAACGTTCGCCGGGGAAACAAGGCCAACTGAGAAAATATTTGTTTTAAATAAATGAGGTTATAAACTCTTAAATATAACATTTATACATTGTTGAAATAAAATAAAAAAACTATTTGGCTGCGTAAAAAAACCCAAAATGGCGTCCATATAAAAAAAAGTTGATGATGATTCTAAAAAAACCCCAAACGTAAAAATTTAAAATTGATTACTCGGTCATATTCTACAAAAAAAATTGCTTTGAAAAGTTTTTTCAGATTTGAGAAATTTTTACTTATAAAAAATATGGCCATTTTCGAAAATGCATGTTTTAGGTTTTAAAATTTCTCAAAAAATAAATAGAAAAAACCATGTAGTAAACGGGATTGCTTACTAACATAAACAAAAAAATTTCCCCCCTTTTAAACCCATTTTCTATCATCGTTTTCCAA
>JAHBCN010010553.1:0-31357 GCA_019359885.1 Listronotus oregonensis | reverse complement strand
CACCGCCCCATAGGAAACGTACCTTAATAAAAACAGTTTTTTTCAGAATTAGAAAAAAATCTTGTCTTGCTAAGCTCGGTCCGCAGAACGATTTCTGCGGGCCTCGTTACACAAAATAAAACTTTTCCTGATTGCATAAATAACTATTTTAAGTAAGTAAGTATTTGGTTAAATTTTATAACTGAAATTATGTAAAATAAACAAAAATTTTGTGTCAGTTATTATGAAGTAATTCGTATAATCTAAATTAAATTAGATTTATGCATGTTAAATTAGTTAATATTGTGTTGGAAGAAAAAAATAATTTTTGGAAATAATTTAAGTAATAAATTAGACCATTGCCTTATTTATATTATAAAAATATTCGTTTATTTTAGTATTTTTTTTAAATCAAGTCTTTTAACAGGATAAGGCCCAGCTCCATGTGGCAAAAGTAGTCCTCTGCGATGCCCACCAAGTTTTCCCAACTTTGGTCCCTCAGAACATGTGTGGGGTATGACTTGGATAATTTTGTCTTGATGTATACTAAACTGTATCCTTTATAATATTTTTTTTTCCAAATTAACCCCTCTAAAAAGAAAATCAGACTACAGCCCTGATGCACAACTCATAATAATTATTTTAATCAGAGAAACTTTGGAAAAGCCAATTAATTTCCGGGAATTTTCCCCAATAGAAAAAGACAAATGATCAATACTTAAAGTTAATTAGAAATGTTAGGAACTCCACAGCACATGTGGCTAATTTCTCTCATTTTTACTCGTCCGCTGATTAAAAGCAGCGGAACAACAAAAACTTTCTTTTGTCTCTAAGAAAATTAACTTCGGTGGGAAAAACATTTATTTTTCCGGTTGGAAATCGGAAGATGAAATCGGGCGATAAGTATTGCTAATCTTTTGACAGATAACTGATACAATTGTAATGTAAACTATTCAAAGATATGTCAGTAGGCATCAAAATTAAGGTATTATTTGACGTATCTTTTGATTATATGCGATATTTTCGGTGATTTTTACCGGGTGTTCAAATAAGAAAGGACGCCGGCTGTATCTAAAAAAAAAGGTTTTCCTACGAGCGTGCGGAAAAGTCCACTTTCCGCACGCATTTGAGTGCGCAAAGTTGCACTTTTCCGCATGGCGTGCGGAAAAGTAAATCTTACAGGTAAGCAAGATTTATATGTATTTTAGTAATTGTAGGCTATTTCATGCAATATACGAAGCCATTGCAAGTTTTAGTTTATTCTCTTTTTTGTTTGTTACTTCGTAATTTTCAATATTTCAACTAAAACACAAAAAAAACATTTTTTTAATTACCCTGTATAATAATAAATGATTATGACAAGTCAAGCAACAATATGTAATCTTGGTGATTTTAACACATGTCAGATTTTTTCTTCGTTTCCATATGAACAAGCAATTGCACAAATGAATTTCAATACAAACAAGCATTTTTAATGAAAAGGCGTCATAGTATCTTTTTTAATTAAATAAAAATCCGACAAAAATAATTATTTAAAATGAGTAGTTCCGATGAGGAGCTACCAGATTCTATCCTGGTTGCAGCAAATACCGTAAGTTTGAATTTATTACCAGCAAAATCTCGTGAAAAATATGAGAATCAATATAGTCATTTCGAAAACTGGTGCTCCAGCAAGGGGGACAAAAAGTATTAAAGAAGAAGTGTTCTTGGCCTATTTTGCGGATTTGCAAAAAACATATAAACCTAATACTTTATGGAGTAAGTACTCTATGTTAAAATGTGTCCTCAAAGTGAAAAGGAACCTTGATTTAAGTTCATATTTCAAGCTAACATCACTACTTAAACACCAAAACGTGGGATACCTTCCAAAAAATCAAAAACTTTCAGCAAAGAAGAAGTTTCAAGATTCATGAAAGAAGCACCTGATAATATTTACCTTCTAATAAAAGTTGCTACAATTTTTGGATTAGCCGGTGCTTGTAGGAGATGAACTTACAAAAATAATGATTGATGACATACAGGATAATGAAAATTTGATAGTGGTGAAAATTCCTGACAGTAAAAATAACACTTCCAGAATCTTTGTAGTGTCCGATGAAACAAATAACGGACTTTATCTGCAATTGTACCGTAAATATGCAAATTTGCGAAAACCACATACCCCACACAGACGTTTTTTTGTCCAGTATAAACAAGGAGCATGCAGTACGCAATGTGTGGGAATAAATTCAATAGGTAAAATGCCCTTGAGAAATTGCTGCATACCTAAAATTTAAAAATCCAGAAGGACATAGTTTTCGTCGATCCTCTGCGACTATGTTAGCGGATTCTGGAGAAGGAATTACCAATGTCAAGCGACTTGGGGGCTGGAAATCAACGGCTGTAGCTGAGAGCTACATTGATAATTCCACAAATCAGAGAAATGATATGTCGAATAAAATATTGACCATGAACAACTCCCCTCCTGAGCTAAGTCAACCTTCATCAAGCCGTACAATAAGCGCTTCCATAAGCCACGCTAAATGAAATTACAGGTTCTGAATTAATTTACAATATGCTAATAACTGTTCTTTTGTTGTAAATGTTATCAACAAATAATTCCCATTTATAAATGTGTTGTAGTAGTTTTTTCAGATTAAACATAATTTAAAAAATAATCATTGCTTTAATATTGGTATTATCTGACGCTCGTAGGAAAATTTTGTTCCTAACGCTTGCGCAAAGTGACTTTTCCGCACTTGACTGCTTGCCGGCCGCTTCCGTCGTTCGGGCAACGGCAGTCGGTGCGGAAAAGTATCACTTGCACTTGTTAGGAAAATAATATTATGGAGTTGGGGAAAATATTTTAGTAAAAGGGCCTTTTTTTTTGTTTCTACCCTAGGGGGAAAGGTTTGAATTAAAAAGTGATTTTCCGAATTTTGCTATATTAACCTAACAAAAAAATACCTGATGTTTAGAGTCGAGGATATTTAAACCATTTTTTGACAATTTTGCTTTATCCTAAAATAAAGTGGTGGGCGGTATTTAAAAGTTTCCAAAAACCCTGTATCTTCGAAACGGCTAAGCCGATTTTAACAAGCTTGGGCTAGTTGACAAGGGCTTTTCTTGGGCTATAAATGTTATAATACTTAAAGTTTTGTTTAGTTTACATGTCGCCGCTAGAGGGTTTTTTTTTCGATATTGACAGAAAATAAATAAATAAATAAATAAATAAATGCATTGGAATTTTTTTCATAAAAAAGTAGGAAAAAGTTTAAAACGTTCGATATCTTGTCCCTTACCTTTTAAAAGAAAATTTTAGGTCAATATCTCAAAATTATAAAAGCTACAAGAAATTTAAAATATCAATTATGTATTTTTTAAAGCCTTTAATTTAGGTTATAAAATTCTTTCGTCTAAATGCAAAATTTTCATTATAATCAAAAAATTTTTCATAATTTTTTAAGGATAACCCAGAATTCGCATTTTTGATTATAACTCGTAAAGTACTGCATTTTAGATGAAAAGATTATTAAACCTTAATTAGAGGTTTTGTAAAAATACAAAATTTACGTTTTATAAAAATTTTTTGTAGCATAGTTTTTAGTTTGGGTTAAAAATTTTTTCTAAAATTAGGTTGGGCTTAAGATATCGAGATGCCCACTTTTATACTTTTTCATAAAGAAAAAATTATTCCAATGAATTTAATTTTTTTAAAGAAAACCCTCTAGGGACATGACTAAGAAAACTTTAAATATTTGAATTTTAAAATTTAAAGCAGATTACCTTTTTTCAATAGCCCAAGTTTGTTAAACGGTCCTTTGAAATACGGGGTTGTTTTACGGAAATTTGAATCCCCCACTTTATTTTTAATTTTAAAAAATTGTTAAACAAAAGGTTCAGATTATACTCGAATCAAAAAGATCGGGTATATTTTTGTTGGTTAATATAGCAAAATTAAAAACATTACTTTTTAGATTCAAGATTGGTTCCCCCTAGCGGCCCTTTCAGAAACTTGAAAATAATTTCCAGCTATTTTCTTGACCATTTTACAAAAATATTTTTCCTCGCTGTGCGATAAATATTTTCTGAGATACAGCCGGGGTCCTTTCTTATTTGGACACCCGGTACAGGGTGTTTCATTTTCGACACTTTTATAGAGTATCTCCGTAATTCATAGTGATATCAAGTAAGTAATATAGGAGTCATGTTTTTTTTCGGGTCAAAATTGAAATGATGAAATCAAGATCTGGAAATTTTCGCCCCCCTTAAGAGATACGGGAAAAAATCAATGAATTGTCAATTTCGGAATGACACTATACAGGGTGTAAAAAGTATGATGATGGGTGACAATGGAGCTCAAAACAAGTCAAAAATTTTATAATATATGTGTCAAAACTTGACAGATTTTTGTCTATACGATATCAAAGTTACAAACTTTGGTAGCAATTATTTCTAAAAAGCTTAACATTTGGCAACTTTCGTTTTAATCGCTTGTCAGTAGATTCATTTGCTAATAAAATAAACTAAGTTGTAATTTTTTAATCTTCAAATAAAAAATAATTGGCAACAGCGCTAGCCAGAAGCCGTATTGGTCGCGATGTTTTTGTTTGTAATTCAAAATGTTGTAAAATCGGGAAAATATGTCAATATGTTATTGATTTAAGGCGAGGCAAACGACATTTTTAGCAACTTATCTAACTGAGAATGTGCGGATTTAATCCAGAAGGTAAGATCTTTTTAAAAAAACACTTTTTTGAATGGTTGCATATTATCCCATTAAAATTCACAAGAAATTTCTGCACCTTTTGCCCAAATAAATCCAATATTATTTTGCTTTTGTCACCAATGTCCCATAGAACGGAAACAAGCTATATAGGAAGTAACAAATTTTGCTTAAAAGGCCAAAAATTAATCGCATTATAAAAATTGGAAACAGCGTAAAAGAAACGGTCACAAATATTAAAATTTTGCGCTCAGGTAGTTTAAGGTGAAATTTATGTGTCCCCCATAATCTTAAAAACTTGATTTAGTTTACATCGGTGCAGTAGTTCCATACATTCAGTGTTTAAATCTTCCGGTGGAAAAAAGTCCCAAGTTAAATTTTGTGTTTTTTTTGCCACTACTTAGCTTGTTTTATTTTTCCCTCAATTTTCCTCATTTAATAAATAGGTCAAAACCAAACTATTTTCGCCCGATTATTCAAAAATAACTACGCCAACAAACAAAAGGTATATGAAGTTTTTTGTATAGAACTTTGAAATCTATTCGGTAATGGAAAAAATGCGGTGTTGTCATTTTTAAAAATATCTTTTTTGAATTTGCTGCAAAAACTGGCAACGCTGTAAAAATATTTTTTAGCGATTTTTCTTAATTGGATTATTTCAAACAACTTTGCTTTTGTAACTAATGCTCTAACTGTTCAAATAAAATAGCCTATGTCAGGTTTTAAAAAACTTACCCTATGGGTGTTCGAAAATTAGACGGAGATATTGTAATGGGCGATTCCTTGTTTAAAAATAGGAGAAAAAGTTTTTATAAACATGGGTCCGAAAATGCACAGTTTTCAAGATACAGGGTGATAAGTTTTTAAAAAAATATTAATTTTTTATTAATATTTTAAAAAATATTTACATGATTTTTTTGTAATTTGGCATTATTATTTGTTGTGTTAGGAAGCTAATTTAGCCCCAAATAGAATAAAATTATAAGGTCCAGTGGCGTCCCAGTGGGCATCTTAGCGAATAAAATTGGCAAAAAAATGTACGCCTCTGCCTTTTTTGCAACTTTAATATTTATTGCTTGATTAAGCATCTAAAAATACAGCTTCTTCACCTTTTGTATATTTTTCGTATCTCACTTCGTTTTTGAGAAAAAAAATAAAAACGGTTTTATTGCATGCCACTGGACAAAATTGGTTTATTAATTTTTGCTAAAAAAATCACAGGTGCCCTGGAAAACAAAAAATTAAAAACATTTCTAGGAAAGAGTTTTAGTGCAATAACAGCATCAACAAATGTTGAAAATGTCCACCATCCATTTCTGTACACCTTCTCACTCGACGAATCATTGAACGTCCAACTCGAGCTAAAATTCGAGGTCTATTTCTCACTTCTTCGCAAACATTTACAATTTTATTTCTTAACTCTTCTATTGTTTGTATGGAAGTGGCATAAACCAGAGTTTTAAGCTGTCCCCATAAATAAAAATCTATTGGATTTAAGTCAGGGGAGCGAGGTGGCCATTGAATTGCTCCACCTCTTCCAACTCAATTTTCCCAAAATGTGTTATTTAGATGAGTTCTAGCAGCTATACTAAAATAAGGAGGAGCTTTATCATGCATAAAAGTTATTTAATTACGTACATTTAGAGGAACTTTTTCCAGCAGTACGGGCAATTCTTGTTGAAGAAACTCTAAGTAAGATTCGCCGTTGAATCTTAAGGGTAAAAAGATGGGCCCAATTAAATTGTCACCAACAATACTCATCCAGACATTTAAAAAAAATTGTTCCTGGTGACGACATTGTACGTAACGCATAAGGATTTTCCTCAGTCCATACATGAGTTTTATGGAAATTAACAATACCATTCCGCCGAAATCCAGCTTGGTCAGTAAAAAGTATAGTTTTATTAAAATTTCTGTTATTAATAACCTTTTCGTAAAATACCATTGGCAAAACTGCAAACGGGGCAGAAAACCTCTTGGTAGTAATGCCTGCACACGTTGAACATGATATGGACACAAAAATTGTTCAGAGAGACCCTGTCACACAGGGTTGTTGGAATGATTATCCCCCTAATCAAGCTGCCATATTCCTGGTACATTAACCAGGATTTTGTTCCACGGCACGTAAAACTGCCTCCTCAAACTCAGATATTCTTACGGACCTCGGCCGGCCTTTCTAGATAACGTTATTGTCAAAAACATCACAAAAAAGAAATAAGAAAATTTACCTCTTTCCCGTAATCTACGGTCTACGCTCTCAAAGGTTTTACTATCTGGAAGTTGCCATTGTGGAAACGTTCTGCATACAGGCGCCTCACTGTATAACAGTTACTGTAAGCACGTGCATACATTACATGCATGTCTGTCATTTCCTCAAAAAAAACCGAGATAAACACTTTTTAGAGAAATTTCGCCAAGAAAATTAGGTGAATAATTATTTTCTAGAAGAACTGACACTTGGCAGTGTCAAACCTCCATGCAGAAATGATTTTTTGGTTTCCAAGGAACCTGTGATTTTTTTAACAAAAATTAATAAACCAATTTTGTCCAGTGGCATGCAATGAAACCGTTTTTATTTTTTTTTCTCGAAGACGAAGTGAGGTACAAAAAAAATACAAAAGGTAGAGAAGTTTTATTTTTAGACGCTTAATCAAACAACAAATATTAGAGTTTCAAAAAAGGCAGTGGCGTACATTTTCTTGTCAATTTTATTCACACTACACTGGACCTTATAATTTTAATCTATTTAGGGCTAAATTAGCCTCTTAACACAACAAATAATAATGCCAAATTTCAAAAGAATCGAGTAAATATTTTTTAAAATATTAATAAAAAATTAATATTTTTTTAAAAACTTATCACCCTGTATCTTGAAAACTGTGCATTTTCGGACCCATATTTATAGAAATTTTTTCTAATAATTTTAAACAAGGAATCGCCCATTACAATATCTCCGTAAAAATAAGTTCTTGCTTTCTTCTTTTTATTTGGTTTTGAAAAATGCAAAAATGTAACAAACTTGGCAAGTTTTTACTCCCATACTTTGAGTTTTACATAATAATCACCAATTTGTCTAAAAATAAAAGAGTACAAATTAATAATGAAAAATTAACCGAACAAACCCAGTCAAATCGTCAAACCACACACATCATTACGGCTCATTGGGGAAGGTCACAGTAAACCAATCAAATTTGCACCGTTTATTTTACAATTTTATACTGGACGACTTGTCTGGGATCCTTCAATTAGAGTCGCGCAAAGAGATGCTGTTCGCACTGCTGCCTTACATGATGACGATGACTTGTACTGGTCGACATTAATATTTGATGATGTTTTGGTCAGGATTTTTAAATAAACGTCGTATATGCACGGCTACCTTATGTCCAAACGTTACAAATGAGGACGGTTTAAGTCAGGTAGACGAAATGAACAATGGCATCGCATATGTGTGGGAAAAATGTCACCCATCGGTGGATGATTATTGAAAAGGTCATTAACAAATCTGTGGGGTGCACTGAAGAGCAGTTTCCTACTAAATTAATATGAACACAACTAGTAGGATTTCTGATTACAATCATTGACATGTAGGTCTTGGGGGGGGCATTTCTAAGAAGAACTACTTGTTTATACGTCTAATTTTATGTAAAGACATTTTATTTTATTTATTTTAAATTTACAGGACCTTAAGAAATTACAAAACGCTTTCTGACGGACGAAACTAGAACAACTTTAACACTGTAAATGTGGCGAGGTATACATTGGGGAAAAAAGGACCACGAAATTAGAGTTAAAATACACAAAAAAACATACGGAACGAGGTGAAACGTCGAAGACAGAGATTGCCGAACACTCTTGGTCAAAACACCACCGCATACAATGGTCGGAAGCAAACATTATTCATAAAGAAATCCACTAAAAAAAAGAAAATTTAAAGAAGCTGTAGCATAGTTTAAAGAATATACAATATATGAGTTTTGTCACTCGTGGCGGCTCTCAAAACGCACCTCTCTTATCCCCGCTTGTCCAATATATTCGCACCAGTCTATGGTGTGAAGCCGACTGATACGCAGTGCGCCAGAAACCGTTTTGTTGTACTGTGGTTTTGTATATCGTGTCCCTAAAAGTTGTTGAATATTCCCGGTAATATATTGTTCGGTTGTTAATCGTAAGTAGAATAAAAGGCGATTATTGTTTTTTGATGCCCAAAGAAACCCTATAAATTTTAAATCATATAGATTAGACTATTTTATTGGTATTTGTATTGAAAATATATTAAACTTTCAAATGTCAAGCTTGGTACAGTGCTTTAAAATTCACTGAGTTCCACAAATTTGCTAATTATATGCTAGAACAATGTCAGAACCGTATTAGAGTTTGTGTTTTTTCAAAGATGAGGATTTTTCAAACCCTTTTAGGAGTCGCATTCATTCATATGCGATTCCATCTGTAGGTTTACCCAGTGAGCCTGCTAGAGAGGGTAAATTTTAACATTTGTTCTATTGAAAACTAGAGTAAAATTACCTATGTGTACCTTCTAATGTATAATTAGACCATCTTTAGAGTATTGTTCTCATGTCTAGGAAATGGCGTCTCCACAACTTTTAGCATTCTTGATTTCCTTCAGGAAAGGACCATTCATCCTATTAATGTTTCCATGCTTACAGGAAATAAAATATGTAATATTTTTGCGGCTTTTGCTTTAAGAAGTTGGCCAGTATAGTTCCACTCCTTACACCTTCCAATAGACGACACGTAGTGTCGTTTTTATGCATTCTTTTACAGTCTAGCTTGAGAGGCCCAGAACATTCCACTTTGTTAGTTCTTTTATCCCTAGAGTGTCCAGACTGTGGAACCCACTACCACCAAAAGTTTTGCCTTCTCCTCCAAATCCCCAGGTATTTAGGTCTCGTGTCAATAGACTTCATCTTACCACACTTAAGACACCCACGGTACGTTGGTATTTAGGCCTTCGCCCTTCGTTGACTATCTCAAGATAAAACAGCTGCAGTATTTTATTTTGCACTCCTAATACACAAGTAAAAATGTTGTGCACATCAACACATATTGCTAGTGACCCATTAATTATCCGTGAAAGTCTGGTCGATCTTTCTAGATGTTTACAATTAATTTCTATTTCGCTTTGCTTTATACATTAGATGAATAAATAAATAGATTAATATTTATTTGTTTACTTGTAATAATAAAATAACCCTAGAACTATAAACACATTTTTCTTAGCTGTAAACTACAAACCGAGGTAAACATTTATCCCACCGGATTTTGGCTCTTAAAATCGTTCTGAAAGCAGTACTCTGACATATGAGTACTCGAATTTTTTCGTTTTGTGATGCATCAGAAAATGGTGAAGAGCCAATTTAATGTTATCAATATTTAGTTGATTAAAAATTGATTTGAATAGCTGTAAGTACTTAAAGACATCCATAAATTTTTCACTTTTTTTTAAACAACTGACTTAACAAATTTCCAACGGAATTTTAAAAAGAACATATATGGCGTTAAGAAAAAATATACTATCGACATGTTATGCTAAAAAATTCTATTTATTTGGGCATTTGAAAATTCAAATAAATTAAAAATCCGATCAATGGAAAATATCAAATAAATATCCATAAAATAGTGGTTTTCGAGAATCTATTTTTGTTTTTTTATGGAAAATATATAAAAAAAATAAAAAATAAATTTAACAAATGTAAAAATATTTCAAAGTACAGTTACGATTTTACTTATTATTATTTACGTATTAAAATTTACCCGGAGCGGATATCTACCCCAATTTGTAGTTCTAGGGATAATTATTAATTGGTAATAGAGACAAAAAATTTAACATTTATTTACAGTGACTTTGGTGGCCATAAACAAATATTATCAACAATATCCTTATTATTGTAATAATTATTCAAATAATGAAAAATCTACTCCGCGTTCCCCGACAATCCCGATTAGAGAAAACGCTTGAAGAAATTGGTATCGTTTACACAAATATCCCCTGAAACTTTTTTGTCGGTTCGCCATCGGCGAAGACGCCGCATGGTGTCTTTAAAGCCAAACCATCAAAGGTTTATATGCAAGTGACCTAACTTAATATATTGTATATTTTTTAAACTATGGCTGTAGTATTGTTAACAACCAAAATGTATTTAGCAAGTCTAGTATCGATATTCCGAATATCTGGCAGCCGTTGCTAACCGTGAAAAATCAGTCAAGCTTCGGTGAACAACGGACAGTATATAAGTCATAGCTTTTAAGAATAGTTTTTAGTTATCACTTGAAAGCGGTTGGAGATACATCACTTACCGAAACGTTGTGTATCAATTATCAAATAAAGACAATGGAATTTCAAGATTTTACTGTTATTGAAGCTGTTTCTGCATTCGAAAACCTTGTTTCGGAAGTGACCCAGGAACAATGACATTCATGTTTGAATGAGTGGTTTTATCGAATGAATAAATGTTTTGAGTTAAAAGGAGAATACTTTGAAAAACAATAAAATAATTTTTTCTCACAAATAAGATGGATTTCTTATGGTTTGCAGACATTTTCGGTGCGACCTACGTATGTAGGAATATTCGTATTGCCAACTTAAAAATGCGAGTTTGCATAAATGTATAAATTGTGTTTATTTTTAATAAATAAGCTTTGCGTTCGACCGTCTGGCATACCTCGGCGACCGTAAAGAAAGCCAAACGGAACCCTCGAGGGATTTAATTTCCCTTTTACAGAAAATTTATGTTTTAATCGTTTCGTAGTCACGCAATGCTAATTACACAGCCCACACGTTGTAATTAACGTCTGTAATTACTGTTTGCCAGTTCGGAGCGCGGCGGTTCGTGCACAAAAGTGAAAAATCGAAATTGCGCTTTTGGCTGCCCTTGTGGCTGAGAATACGGTGCATTTATAAATAAATCGAAAGAATTTTCTTTTTTCTATCGTTTTCGTGGTCTATGTTAAGTTACTTATCCCTTTCACAAAAAAGGGTTTGAAGAATTAAGACCAACCAGATGGTCAATTCATCAGTCTCAACTAAAAAATGTAGCAAATGAGTCTCCATTACCCGTTTTGTTTCAGGGCTTTTATTTTTTACCGTTAAAACTTGGCTTTAAACGTAGTCGCACTAGCACTGAAGATGACCCGGCAGGTCAGAAACGCCAACTTCTGAACAAATTGTGCAAAAAGTTCATAAAATTGTTTTAAGTGATCGCGGGCTGAAGTTGTATGAGATACTTTAGACTGTGCGAGTGTGCGCATATCGAAGGAGCGAACCTTCGATATGCCAACCAACCGTAACCATATTTCAACGGAAGTTTTAGAGATAAGAAAACTATCTGCTTGATGGGTGCCGTGATTGCTTACTTCAAAGCAAAAACTCATTTGCATGACCATCTTAGAGTGTTTGACACAGTTTAAGCTGAATTTCTTCGCCGGCTTGTTGCTGTCAATAAAACTAAGATCCCCCACTCACACATCAAAAAATGAGCACAAAAAAAATTGTAGATGATGAAATTATCTATAAAAATTTTATAATACTTTTTTTCCTAAGAGCCACCGTTTCTTAAATATAACGGTTCAAACAGTTTTAAAAAATGTATTTTCATATTATGCACACGTTTTCACGCCACCTGTAAGGTAGTGTACTCGGCGCGTTTTTTTTTAATGTGGTTTCCCCGGTAGTGATTCTGTTTAATTGAAAAATATGAAATAATAAAAAAAAAGTATTAAAAATGATGAAGCGGTGTAACTTTTAAAAAACTGGGGAACATTATTCGTCAGAATCAAAATCGTCTAATACTTCTGCTTCCTCTTCTTCTTGTTCCTCTTCTCGTTCGTCCGGTCCCTATTCTTCTCCTTCTTTTTTTTTGTCTTCTACACCCGTCTTGCTCGGGTGCAAGGAAATTGCCTCAATAGCGACGCATCACATGATTCCTGGTTGATATCATTCAAATCATGTGCTGTTGGTAAATCAACATTGAAAACAAAACAATCCAACTTTTTTGCAGCCGCATTTAGCACTACATCCCTTTTACAGCTGCAAGATATTGGGTTAAGGAGTTTCTCTGGCGCAGGTGGGAGTTAAGTCTGGACTGGTTTCAATGTATTGTCCATCCACTTCCAACCCCAGTCTTTTGGGTCTAGTTGATAACCAATACTTGAGTTTGATAATACAGTGAAACCTGGTTAATTGGGACTTGAAGGGACCAAGGATATTGTACCATTTGAAGAGGTTTCAATCCAATAAGAAGAAGACAATCCAATATTATGGGAAATCAGAAAATTGCTGCGCCGAATAACATTGCGTAGAAACCAAGTCTTTTTTATATGGGTCAAAGCACATACAGGACTAAAGTATAATGAGCTAGTAGACTTAATAGCAGGGGATATCATTATTAATGGTACAGCTGCTATTTACACGCTCAGCTTAAATTACGGATATAATAATGCAAAAACAAATATTACCAATAAATGGAATATAAGATGAAAGGAATATTGCAAAAATAAACCCACAAGATATACTCAGCTTGTAACTGAAATTCCACATAATTACTGGCATAAAAACCTAACTGTCCCTAGAAAATACATAACAACAATTATACGCATGAAACTGGGACATGCTTGTTATCCTGCTCATCTGTATAAAATCAAAATATTACCTTTAGATCAATGTAAAACTTGTAATGTTAGGTGTGATCTAGATCATATATATTCTTTCATTGTAACAAATACATAGCCGAGACTAACAAGCTATTTAATGTTTTAATCAAAGAGTGTAAAGCTGTTTGTCCTTTTCTAGTCTTACCCATTTTTTATTCTTATGTTACTTCCTTTTTAAGGGGTCTTTTTTGTGTGTTTAAAATAAAAAGTCGCCCTGATCGACCCAAGTATGTGATAGTTTTAGCTTGTATTCACCCTCTACTATTAGTATGATAAATAATTAGAAAAATAAAATACATAACTTCTTTTTTTTAAGTAACACTTTCTGTCTGGCTGAATGGCTGATCAGCCTGTTGCCATTAAATATAAAAAAAAGGTTTTCATTTATCCATTTTTTTTAATTAGACAGGTTTAAAATAGTTGTTGTCTCATTTAAAGGCCCCCTTATAGAGGTCAAAATGTATCGTTATTCCATTTATAGAGGTGGAAATATTAGTAAAAATACTGGTTTACCACTTACATATTAAAAATCTATTAAATATACTGCGCAAAAATTGATAAAATGTTTCACTTATACAGGGGATTGAGGTACAGAGTCCCATTTATAAAGGAAATTCGATAAAGAAGTGTCGGGACCTTATTGTAATTCTTAATAATAGAGGTTTTTTTACTTATCCAGGTCCCACTTAACCAGGTTTCACTGTATACCCACTGACCTCAATATGGACCGGTAAAGGGTATCAGATGCGCGGTTCAAAAGTGAGATTTTATGGGCGAAAAAATGTGTCCGTGCGCCGTGGCTCTAGTCATCTCTTAGGGTCCTAAATCATGCGCAGAACGGACTAGCAGATCGATTTTATTTACAAATTCGTCGCCGGCCAGTTCCGTACTTCGTCAATTGATGACTTAAGCAAAATATATATTACACTGGTTAAAAAAACCATGGTTACTGGTTTTTTGAACCAGTGAAACACATTGGTTTGTTTAGATGTTGTTCTTAATTAAAAATAAACATATTATCCATTGTCAACTCCTTAAATTCCTCTAGTTCTTCTGAATGTTACAGCTATGGAAAGCCACGAACTGTTGTACTGTTTCACAATTGATGCGTTGTATTTAATAATAATAAAAAATGGCAAATACGACTGAACATGACTCTTGTGGCTTATCTAAGAATTAACTTTTTGTTTCATCAATGTAACACAATCATAATTTAAAAAAAATCACTATAATTATTTATTTCGGATTAAAAAAATCTGAACAAAAAACCTATTGCATTAATCTGAAAAGTCAGTAAGTATGATTACAACATAAAACATATTCCCTCAGAGCATATACCTACTAGAGGCACTCTTGCCGCCTGGAAAACGATCATTTGTGCAAGAAAGAAAGAATATGATTCTTTTTTCTCTTTCGCACTGCCAAACGGCAAGGTTGCCTCTAGTAAATAAATGCTCGTTTTGTATCAATACATTTAAGATGTTTAGAATATCCTTTTATCGCTATCGTAATCATAAGTGTAAGCAGGAAAAGAGTTATCGTTATTTGTATAAACATTTTTTTACCCTTCTGTTTATAAGTCTGTTCCAATATCGCAAAAAACCGTTTATTGTACGGCCATATGCAAGTCCAGTCAAATAAACCCATTCCTAAACAACAGGTGACAGTGTCCGATCCTTTACTGATCCCCAAGCAAAGCAAAACCCTTTAAATATATAGAATGCGTTCAAATTTCGTCGTTTTTGAACTGACATAAAACCGTGTAAAGTCGACAGTCACGCGTTTAATAAATTCTAACAGTTTCCAAACCATTTTATGACGGTATAAAAACTGGGTCTTGAAATTTACCCTATCTTTTATTAGCCCCTATTTTTTAACTTAAATTTTGCAATATTAATTTTGTTACCTCATTGTTTATATTACTACCTAACAAAATTTATATATGTATAGAAACGCAAAATAAAAGAATTTAGTATCTAAATATATAAAAAATGTATTTCATGAATATAAATTAATTAATGACATACAAATTTCTGAGTTCGGCACTGGTCCTGCTTATTAAATACGCATGCTTAATGACACTATCGTTTGTTTAGTGCGCGAGGTCGTAAACTTGCCATAAATGCGATTAGCCATTATATATCTAAAGTTAGGTTATCTATGTGTATACCCAAAACAGATGATAAAAGGCAGAAGCAGAGGTTGGAGAAAGACAAACTAATTGCACTTGTTTTTTATTACAAGTATTTTTAACAAATCATGCGTATAACTAACCACAACTTACCACTTACTAACCAATTAACTTTAGACCATTTTCTTCCTACTTAATTTTAAAATTAAATTTCCCCGTTATCACTCAATTTAATTCCGTGACAATTAATTCAAACATTTCCTTACTTTCTATCGGGCAGGTGCAACGATTATTGTAGCAGATCGCCTGCGGTCGTCACCGACTTTAATTATTAATACATTCAGCTAATGAACAATAACTTTAATTACGAAATAATTACAGGAAGCTACGTAATTTTCTATAAGCTTTGAATGACGTGCCCATTGGTTTACGGCCAGTGCGGCGTAGTCTATTTTTTCAATCCCTTCTGTTTGTCGCAGTGCAATCGTTATACAGGGTGTTTAATAGTTTGCTGACAGAGCTTTCGGGAAAAATATTTTGAAAGTAATAAAGAAAAGAGAATTCTTGTTGTATTATGAAAATTTACAATAATTAAAATTTATTTATAATGATGGAATAAAAAGTTTTCCCCAAAGTAGGAAAAAAAACAAAATATGGCTAAAAATCTATTTTTCCACATAAAACATATATATATATATATATATATATATATATATATATATATATATATATATATATATATATATATATATATATATATATATTTATATATATATTTTATATATTTTTATATTTTAAATTTTTATTTTTTATAATAATATATAAAAATTTTATAAAATTTTATAAATTTTATAAAAATTTTTTTTTTTTTTTATTTTTCAAAATTTTTATTTTTGCAACATAAAATTAGCAATCCCTTCATATAAATTTAATTTAAATAATTTATAACAATACTTTAATAAAAATAAAAGTTTTTTTATTAATAATTTTTAAAATGGGGGTTCTTTAAAAACATTTTTACACAAAAAAGATGTTTTTTAAACCTTTAAGGGAAAAAAATAATTTTTATAATAAATTAAAAAAAAATTTTTTATTCTATTTTTTTATTAATTTTTTATTAAAAAAATTTTCCGCCAAGAAAAATTAAATATTATTCTTAAAATTTTTTATAATTTTTTTTAAAAAAATAATATAATATTAAAATATATATATATATATAATATTTTATATAATATAATTTATATTATTAAAAAAAATTTTTATATTTTTTTTTATATATATATTAATATTTATATATATATTTTAATATATTATAATTTAAAATTTATATAATAATTTTTAATATTAAATTTATTTATATAATTTAAAAAGCCACCTGCACAGTTATGGTCTCTTAATCAGGTAGGCTGAAAGGGAAGGGGGGTGACAAAATCACAAATATACAAGAGGGGGGGGAAGGTGTTAAACCGTGTTTTTTTTTGTTGAAGGCGATTTCTAAAAACCGTTCCCAAATTTTATCACTAACAGTCCTTAATTTTCCAAAATTGAATTAGAATACTTCCCTGTAATTAAAAATAATATTCAAAATTTTTTAAGACACTTTGTACTCAAAAAATACATGTGATTTCGAGTAGAGGGGGGTGGTTAGTCTTAAACCTCACCACGTATCACCAAGGGGGAGGGGGGTTAAAAAGAATGCTAAAAAACATCACCTGATTAGTGGACGACCTCCTTACTGACTGTAAACTGCGGCTTGAAGAAACCATGACCTTAGATTTAGGTAGATATTCACACAATCAAGGAAGATTAAGTTAAAAAATAAACATTTAATAAAAATAAATTTCGTCAGTCTTACTATTTACAACACCTACTACACGTGATGGGGGTGATGTACTTTTGTGTTTTCTTTTTTATTTTGTTGTTATTATAATTTTGTAAAATGATGTTTATCTGTTCTGTGATATTGGTCGTCCTTGATTATCATCTTTGCGGTAGCTTTATTATGTTAAGTAGCTGTATTTTCATTTAACCAAGGTTTTTTATTTCCCCTTAAAAAGGGGAAAAATTTTTCCCCAAAAAATGTTTTCCTTAAAAAGGGATAAAGAACCCAAAATTCCCTATTATATTATTTATATATATATATATATATATATATATATATATATATATATATATATATATATATATATATATATATATATATATATATATATATATATATATATATATATATATATATATATATATATATATATATATATATATATATAATATATATATATATATATATATATATATATATATATATATATATATATATATATATATATATATATAATATATATATATATATATATATATATATATAATTGTTTCGATAAGCAAAAACTTGATCAATCTCTATAAGTGAAACCAAAAATTAATTTCTTAAAAAGCCAGCAATTTAAATTAAACCATAAATCTTGTTAAACAGATGAAAAAACTCAATATACACTAAAATCATTATCAATGCCCATCATCCTCGCGAAACGTCAACGAACGGTCCCTCACATTCCCTCCCCCCGCTCGCCCCCCAAAATCTAATTCCGCCACATACACACATATCCATCCGCACACCCCCAATCAGCATCATATACATACATCCTCCCGAAGGCGATCCTTTGCCTCGCAACCCTTCATCTTTCTCTTTCCCGTCTGCCTTTCTATCGCCCTCTCTTTCTCTTCATCTCGAATTCAGAACTTCGCATTCCTTCATCAAAGAGGGCCGTGTGCCGGGATGCTGTACGGACTTTAAAGGGACGCGGCGGGGCGCAGGGAACCGATTTGCATACCGGTAGGTGACAAGTTTTGAGGGCGGAGCCTTGTCGACCAATCATTGCGGAGCCGGCCGGCGAGAGCCAGAGAACCCGCGTGGTACCGCGGAGAGTACCAGCGAGTGGGGGGCCGCCCGGGGGGAAGCGGCGGATCCATATTCGTTATTCCTGCGAGGCCTGCTTGATTTCGCCTCTGTTCGCAGGATTCTAATGAGACGAGGGAGTTTATTTATACGGGACGGTGCGTGTATGTAGTACTTTAGATTTACGTGTGCGGAGGCCTTTGGGATGTTGATATGATAAGGTTAATATCGCTGGAGTTATTTATGCGCGTTTATCACTTTGTATAGTTTGCCATCTTTTGTTATAAGGGGTATTTAAAATATGAGACCTTGATGTTGTTAATGTTGACTTATTATTATTATTATATTATTCTCCTATCGATTTGAGCCCCTATTTGTCAAATATGATTAGTTTTAAACTAAGGATCCTTTACTCATTTAGTTCAATGAAATTCTTGACCATTTGTTACTCTTAAATTTAGTATAGACTGTCTCAAACTATATCGTTATGGGTTTTGACGGACCATACCCCAATAAACCTTTAACGATTTTATTACCTATTGTTATTGGGTAAACCCATTTGTTATAAGAGCAGGGGTGGGCCAGGTATTTCTTGAGTATTAACCATTACGCATATAAATATTTTGGCTAATATTTTAGTGGCAGTGTTGAATAAACCTTTTTACTGTGCGTTTCGAAAAAGTTGTTTTACGAGAATATAACTATATCGCGTCGAAATCATTTGTCATTAGATGCAAAACAGGTTGTGAAAAATGGGTATGAAACTTTAATCAGTAGAGGTCTAATTAAACAAGAAGCTTTAAAAGAAACCGGTCTACTTACAAAAACTCCAATATCATCGATAAGGGATATTATTATAAGTGAAGAACTAAACAAAAAAAAAACGTAGTGATTTTCAATCTCACCGTATAGACCATAGTGATCAGGATCTAATAAGAAGGAAAATATATTGTCCTTATGGTTCGATACACACGACACAGTATCCAAAGGATGGGTTGATTCCAGTCAAAACTGTCAGACGAAAGCACCTTCAAAAAAGGAAACGCATTACCATAATTCACGCTGGTTCAGAAGACGGATTTGTCCCAAACTGCTTGCTGTTGTCTGCAAAGAATATTAAGGATTCTAGCTTGGATTATCATGAGGATACAAGTGCAGAACTTTTTGAAAACTGGTTTCAAAATTATCTTTTAAAAATATTCCAAACAACAGTGTTATTGTCATGGATAACGCAAGCTACCACAGCCGTCTGCTACACAAAGCACCAGCTTCATCAAGTTCAAAAACTGAAATCCAGGAATATTTGTTAGAAAATTATATTTATTTTGAATTCAGTTACAAAAAACGCATCTTTGGAAGTCCTAAATTCATATGCAATTAAAAAACAATATGTATGTGATAATTTGGCTGAACAGGCTGGGCATACTGTCTTACGGCTTCCTCCGTATCACTGTATGTTTAACCCCATAGAGCATTTGTGGAACCAGGTAAAATCAAAGATCAGAGCAGAAAATGTTACACCTACTTTAAGTCCCAGTGTTATAAATTTATAGAAAATTTAATTACTAACATACCACTTAAGAGCTGGAAAAATTCACTACAGCACATTATAAAAATTTAGGACTCTTACATTTCTATTCAAAACAACATAAATCCTATTGTAATTAATTTCTTTAGATTAGATTAAAAATGTAATTTTGTATAGATAATGCAGTTATAAATTTATTAAAACTTTGCATATATTTAATTTCTTAATGTAATTTTAGGGTTATACTTACCTAAATAAACAATAAATTATAAATCTTTATATTATTAAAGTACGTCCCTAATGTTCTGTCCCTTAATACCTACCGATCTGCAGTTATATTGCTGTCGGCAGGTATAATCCATAAATGAAGGCAAGAGCTAACTCGGTACACTTTGAGACAGACTATACATGTTGACCTTTTCACTGGCGTAGGTAAATTCGGGGAGTGGAGGGGGTAATTGCCCCACTATGGAATGCTTTTATGTTCTTAAAATAAAATGTTTATTCGCGTCTTGTTTTGTCCAGCGCCACAGAAATCTAACATAGCTTTGGCGGTGATATAGACCGGCAAAACATACAGTCTTTAATACAGGTGTTTACAATGGGCCAATTGTAAAAAAAAATGTTGAAAATAAATTGTAAGTGTTAGTCGTACCTAAATAATGTAAATTATTTTTACTGTTACAAATTACAATATACAATAATATAACTTACCAATATCTTTGTTAGGAAAAAAAGGAGTTTTTGTTAAAAGGAAATTAAGGCCAACTCGTCTATTTTTAAATATTTTACTGTATTTTAATTATTCTTATAAATCACCAAGAGTGAATATAATGATTGAATAAAAGCCCCATGCTGGGCGCCATATTTACTATTTTCTCTCTTGAAAAAAAATGTAAAATGGAAATACTTTTTTTGTGTTTAAAAACTTGGTTGTGGCTGTGTGCACGTAAGAATTTAGGAAACGAAAAGACTTTGTATTTTGTGCAAATTTTTATTTAAAACAATCCTAGCAGTGCGTTTTTGGTATAACCATCATCAGTGCTATCTACAAGCAAGAAATGAACTTTAAAAGTATATTGAAGAACTGTTTAAATATTTTAAAAAAGGAAATTGTCAAAAAAATATTACACTACTTATAGTAAATCTAAATGAAGTGGTAAATTTAGTAAACTTGGTATGGAAAGAGAGGAAGTGCTTACAGTATGAGAATTTACTCGCTACGAGAATATTCTAAAAAAGAACAAACTAGTGAAAAAATATACAAACGCCAAACAACACTTGCATAAGCAAAGAAAAGAGCAAAACTTACTTGTCGTCAAGTTATAGCAATTTGAGCAAACAAAACCTGTAGTAGGACCTTAGTAAACTATCACATTATTACATAAAATAAAATAAAAGTTAAAACAACAGTGAGTTATAAAACATTTTCCCTTATTAAAGTGTATTTTTTTTAAAGACTACTTAGGTATACCATTTTGTGAAGAGACGAACATGTGATTATGTTGGGTTAAGAAACCAGTTGTACTGACGTATAAAAAAGGATAGACAACCATTTCAAGGGCGCAGAAAAGGATGTACTACCCCGAGAATAGTTGGAGTGTAGTTGTTGTTAGAAACTGTAAATTTATAATGTTCAAAAGGTTGTGTTTAAGAAATTAAATTATTCTTTTTATCATTTTAATTGTTTATTTTTAAACTTTAATATAATTAAGAAATTCTTACTTTTAAATATGACCGTAAATTATAGTATTATTACTATAGTAGTATTATACTATTATATTGATATAAAAATATGAAGAAATGATCATTTATGACGTCACTTACATAAACTTCCACGTTTTCATATCCGATGCGATGACGATACCACTAGAAACAAAAACATTTCTTATTGTTTGCCTATATACTATATCCCTTAAAATCAATTAACACGTCGGAAAATTTGGAAAAAAAAACAATGTTTTCTAATATTTTTGACAGTCTTCAAGAAACTAAGATAAGATTAGGTTGTTAAATCAATCTTTTTTGGGGTCAGAAATTTGTCATCAAATTTTATACGCATATTTTAAGGACAACCTGTGTATCATACTCTTACAAGTGTAGTGTTCTTCTAAGCTATCAAAACATAATAAGCTTACAGCATGAGAATTTACTCGATACGAGAATATTCTAAAAAAACAAACTAGTAAAAAATATACAAACGCCAAACAACACTTGCATAATACGGCGAATCAGACATCCTGAGAGCCGAAATTTTTGAATGAAAGTTACAGTCGATTGATCGCTGAATTCGTATCGCGGTAGCGAGGCCAAAGAGGAATTCCGAACCGAGTTGCGGAAAGTAAAAGCTCGACGAGGATTTCAAACGTCGCGCGGGGAGACATAAAACGATGCCACGCCGAGAAGTATAGTTTTCAGAGGATGTTTATGGCCGAATTGACTGTATAAAATGCGTGTCTGTGGAGCATTGGTTGCCATATCGCGAAAAAGATATTATCGATGTTCGAGACCTAATGCCAATGTGGAAATTTCATTTTAATAGCTATTTAATGAACAAGGGTAAACTGATAATCAAGGACCCGCTATTCTCGCGGGTTAAGGATGTTTTCAAGTCTAGAAGCCGGAATTTTGGGCGTTTTTTGACGGTCGGTAAAAGAAAATTTAATATTTTTACAAAAAAAAAATCAAAAAGAAAAAAAATATTTCACAAAGTTACATGCTGTTGAAGTAGAGGGGGAAAAAAGAGCGTGCATGTCCATCTTGTCACAATTCCCTCTCTTCTAGTCATCTAAAAAATAAAAAATGGTAGATTCTTTATCAGTACAAATGTTATTACGACAGGAACCAAGAAAAATAAACAAAAAGAATCAAAATGGCGGTTTTACAAAGAAAAATTTAGGTTTTTTTCAGTTATTTTTGAACCTTTCCGAATTTTTAAGAATAGTTAATATTAAAATTTTAATTTTTTGTTGGTTCCCGTCATAGAGGAATATATAAAGAAAATGCATGCTAACTTTCAAGAAAATCGGTCCATTGGATTTGAAGATTTTGTGATAAACGTTTCGAAAAAAGTGGTTTCGAGAAAAACGCGTTTAAAATTTAAGTTAAGTTTCAGGGAGTCAGAACAGATAGAACAGTACATATAACTTTCAATGCTTTATTAAGTGATTTCGGCTGCATATATGGGGCCTTCTTTTACATCAAATAAAATATTTAACAAATTTTTCTCCTAATACTAACCTTTCATTTTACAAAGTCGAAACTCAGAACTTTCGATTCTAGCTTTATTGCGCCGAACAACAACTTTAGCTGTACCTTTTAAAATTATTCAAATTTCGAAAAATTGTTTTAAACAGATATTCTTAAGTATCTAAACTGATCTGAATGTTCAGAGGGTGGTAATATACCACTGCACCTAGACCTCAGTAGGTCCTTTGTGCTTCCTCTTGTACAGGCGGGAGATTCACTGCGTCGTCCAACCTATTGATTTAAAATAGTTGACGACGTCTTTATGTGGAATCTCTCTAATTTCGGCCAGTAATGGCCAATTCGTGCCCAGCATGGAGTTCCGTTCGAATGTGAGGGCGGGACAATCGCAAAGAATGTGTTCCGCGGTCTCATCTTCTTGTTCACAGCCTCTACATAATCCTGTGTTCGTTAGACCCATTTTAAATAGGTGTCCTCGTAGCCCGCAGTGGCCAGTTAGAACGCCCGTTAGTGTTCGGAGGTTCCTTCTGGACATCATAAGGTTTTTTTCGCTATTGACTTGTCTGGATAGCTCAGCATTTTTTTTGCAAAATTGCAGTTTGTAGTATCATCCCATTTCCCTTTAAACAGTCGATGGAGTATTCTTTAATGATGTCTTTAATCGCTGTTGTTGTCAGTCCAGTGGTGGGGACGGGACCAACTAGTTTCCGTCCCGCAGCCGCCCTGGCCAGCGAGTCAGCGGTATGATTACCTTTAGATATGTCATGTCCCTTGATCCAGGCTAGGTTGACCACATTATTTAGAGAGATGTTAGTCAGGGCTTGATGACATTCTAGTACTAGTCTTGAAGTAATTCGTGGTCTTTTCAGGGCTAGTAATGCTTGCCTACTGTCTGTATAAATACAGATCGTATGGTTGGCGATGTTGCGGCTTTTAATTTCGTAAGCCGCTATGGTTATGGCTGTCAGTTCGGATTGAAGCACGCTGGGTTCGGCGCCCATTGTCCATCCGATTTTCAGGTTTATGGTTGGTGAGTATATGCCACAGCCTGTGCCCCAGTGGCGGCTGGTGGGTTGGCAGCCCGGGTCGGCAGAAGGTATGACTTTTTTTTCCTCAGAAAACATTTAATGACTGCTTAGATTTATCGGGGCCCCTAAATGGTAGTTCTGGACAAGCCAAAAAAATTACAATATTTATTAATCGATGCAACATAGAGTGATATTATTAACAAGTTCGTTATGTTTAACATTTTCTAACTAAGCTCCGTTGTTTTCTAACAAGTAAATGTTTTGTTAACCAAAGAGATTCATTTTAAGTTGACAGTAAATATGACCTTTTGATATATCGTGCTTTTGTAGAGCACGAAAGTTCTTTCAAGTTGTCGTAGCATACCTGATACCATGGATTTTGATTTTTTTCGTTTCGGTTCGAAAACAATTTATTTTTTGTTTCACTTCCCGTAAGCCAGGCATACTTTTGATACCAATTTTCTAAAAAAGCCCTCTTACTCCCTTTGCCTCCCGTATTAATTTTGACATGTTGGGTGTCGGACGCCCATTATTTATTATTTTAACTTGATTGTCGAATGAAAGAGATGAAAAGCCACTTTTTAAACTTAAAATGCAATGAACAATATCACTGGTTATGGTAGTTACATCTCCATGTTCGTTTTCCGTTAAATAGCTTCCCTTCATTTTTGTCGGAATCAAAAAATTTACAAGGCTTACCTGACACCTCTAAGATAAAAATAATATAATAATGAAATCACTTTCTTACGAAATTACACCACAACTTCTTTTACGATAAAAACTTTAAAAACAGTCCCGAAAAACACTAAAATATTGATCAACACGCACTCCCAATAATACTAAAAATATCAATAAAATCGATGCGGGTTTCTCGTTTCTTCAAGTTTAATAAGAACCTAAACCTAACCTCACTTTATTTTCATCGGCAAAACTATATTCGCCGAATGTGGCTATTAATACATGAACAAAACAAATCAACTGTATGTTTGGTTGCCTATTTATTTGCACCTTTCTCTGGGATTTATCAATGAAACTGTACGGCAAGCCGGACCAGGGAATACCAAGGCGATTCGAAAAGTAGAAATGGAATAGAACTTTGGTACAGGTTAATCGCAGAAGTTTTAAACTACGCGAGTCATTTAAAAAGTAAATCGGTATAGGCGGACAACAAATAATACAACTAATACTAGTAAATAAGATAGTTGTTCGGTAAGAAGATTGAGATTTTTGTTTTGAATGTTTTGATTTTAAATAATTATTTACTCATTGAGCACTGAAGAGCAACGGGTCGGCACTGCCGACCCTGCCGTCCCTGTAAAGCCGCCACTGCTGTGCCCACCTTGGTCTTAGAGCCGTCAGTGTACAGGCTAATGGAGTATCTAAACTCTCAAAATATGAAAAAAAACGATTTTTTTCAACTTTATAGACGAGAATACCCCCTGAAGGGAAAATATCATTATTCTTCAAGAAATACACTAAGTGACTAGCTTAATTTTTAGATCTATAGTCAATTGGGAAAAATTCTTAAGTAAATAATACCGGTTAGATAATAACTGAAGCACATAATTTTTTCCTACAAATTTTTTTTTGTATCCTGGGACAAGTCACGAAGGCTAAGCTCTAACATACCCTCAGCTCTACATGAAATAAAAGTAAATATGTTCTATAGTTTTGTGGCGGATTCATGTTTTTATATGTTCTTTATGGTTTACTCGCCTGGAAAGTTTCTAGAGAATGGAGACCACTTTGGATCTGGTCCCGGGGTATAGAGCAAACTGAGCGTGCTTAGTCTTATTGACCCTTATAAACTGGTAGATCGCCTGAAGCAGAAAAAAGAAAAGACCCCCTAAAAATTCAAAGCACTCATTTTCGTTTCCGTGGCAAGTCTCTTATATAATTATTATGTTTTTTTTATTATAGTTTATCTTGAAAACGGTGGCAGACATGCCACCGAAACGTTATTAAGTGCTTTCAAATATTTTTGGTTTTGGAGTTTTTTCTTTTTGGTTTCAGGTGATCTGCCAATGGGACTAAGCACACTCACTTCGCTATACCCCTGGACCAGGACCGAAGTGGTCCCATTCTCTAGAAATTTTCAAGCAAGTAATACCAACAAGAACATAGAAAAACATGAAATAAAAGGTAGTTTATTGACATGAGAGTTCTGAGATTTAGAGATTTATAGAGGAAGAAAATACATATCTCTATTAAGGAAAAATGTATGAGTTATGAGCAAGGAAGTTTAAAGGTGTATGGAAGCCCAATACTATGGCCCATTCGATCAAAAAATGTCCAGCCCAGTATGAAAATAACTGTCAGAGTTGGCCCGCGATTTTGCGCAAACGAAATTCCACGAAATAAATCTGTTGTACTTACACACTGATAAATCAGTGTGTAGTTAGGAAACACATTATACTTTTTTATAAAGGCCGTATTAGTTTCAATTGTTTTGCTTTGTGTGAATATATTTGTGGTTGCAGAAGTTTTTTGATTGATAGAAACTTTCTCATTTTAGTGATTAGTGTTTATTAAGATTGTGACTATAATTTTGTGTTTATTGTTTGTTACTTATAATATTGTAACAAAAATGACTAAAGGTTGTATGGCTTTGTCTCTGCAAATTCAAGGGTAATATACCCGGCATTTTTTACTTTAGGTAAGTATTTCTATATTTAAATTAGGTGCTTCTTATGAGACGTAAAGTTAGTAAACCAATAAATAATAATATATCAATTAGAATAATAGAAAATGAAAATTTCATAGGAAATAGCAGTGAGAAAAGTAAGGCAATCTTAACTATCTTTTTTGATGATTTCCACAATGTTTGTGTATTTCTGTGGATTTATTAAAAAGAAATAAGGTTTACATTTAGGTACTTTTATTTATTTAATAATTAAGTACAGTCTTTTAAGGATCAAAATTATTAAATACTGGGCAGACCAGGCAAATTTTAATATATACAGGTCCCTCTAATTGAATAAAAAGAAGTACAATTTTATGTTAAAGTTTCTTTTTGCTTTTTCTGTATTTGTTTAAAAAAAATTGATTTTTTGATTTCAAACAGTAGACACATAATATTTAACGGTTACTGTTACAATGGATACCTAGGTACAAAGGTTACTAAACATTTTTAACCACTGTTATTCTGTCTTGAATGTTTGTTATTAGTGAAAAGTATATGCCTTTAAAAAAAGCCCCAGTTATTAAAAAAATTTTTTTTTTTCACTTTTAATAATGTACAACCAACAAAATTTTTAAAAATAAACTCCCTATGAAATAAGGGTAAAGGGGACTATTCTTTCCCTTGGTTTTTTTTATGAGAAATCCCTTTTTGAAAAAAAAAAAAAAAGGAGCCCAAGATTAAAAAAAAGAAATGGGTTTTTTGTAAAGTTCAGGAAAGTTACATTTTTCTCCCTAAATTTTATTTAAAGAATTTTTTTTGGTGAAAAAAAGAAAATGAAAGCAACTATTGGAAGAAGCAAATTACAGAGGAATTAAGGATAAAGTTGAAAGCAAATTGTTTGGTAAAAAGTTTGGTATTTCCTTTAGATCTAGAAACAATTTCGTCTTCGATGGTTAGGGTGGAATAGAATTAGTACAAAAGTTTTGACTAATGTTTTTAGGAAAAGCCAAATGGAATTATTGCCATTTGAGCAAATAGGGTCTTTGTTTTTAAGCGATTATTAACCTCTAAGATAGTTTAGTTGTATTGGTTGTTTGCTTCAATGCTGGCTTTTCGGAAGCAATTGGTTCTATTAGTACCCTTTTTATTATTACTGAAAAACAAATTTTGTTGCACCATGGAATAAGTGATTATTATGTAAAAGCTAACGAAAACGCCGAAAATGGCCTTAGATCTTTTCACCCATCATCCATAGTTTTATTTCTATGAGATTTTGTTTTCTACTAAAGTATAATGATATATGTATTTTAATATTAATATAAATGTACTTTAAGATGTTTTTCTCGATGTTTTATGGCAATATTTCGTTTCTGAAGTATTCCAGCATGAAAAGCGACACTTTATTTGCCTTAATAACGTTTTTTCATGGCAGAAATGTTTTGATGAAACCGTTTTCCATATTCGTAACTTCAGTTCCCAAAGTTTCATGGAAAAAATCGAGATAAAAGTCCAGAAAGTGAATGAACAGGTGTTACATTTTATTTCTTGATAAGCATTAAGTAGTTTACTCACAATATGGTCAGCTTTTACATTTTCAACAAAATTTGTAACAACTGATTTAAAGACATTCCAAGCTCGTAATTAAGTTTTAGTTAATATATTATCAACTATTTTATCTATTATTATTTCCCTTATTTGTAGAATCGCAAATATGTTCTCTTTAATTTTCGCTTTGGAAATGTTTGATGCATGAACCCTATCCATTCCGATCCATTGCTGTATTTATAACTATATTATCTATACATAATTACATTTTTAATCTAAATATCTAAATCTAATTCTGTTTTACTATTAGAGTCATCATTGACATTAATTACAATAGGATTTATGTTGTTTTGTATAGAAATGTGAGAGTCCTCAATTTTTATAATGTGCTCTACTAAATTTTCCCAGCTCTCAACTGGTATGTTAATAATTACATTTTTTATTAAATTTATATTTAACACTGGGACTTAAAGTAGGTGTAATATTTTCTGCTCTGATCTTTGATTTTACTTGGTTCCACAAATGCTCTATGGGGTTAAACATACAGTGATACGGAGGAAGACGTAAGACAGTATGCCCAGCCTGTTCAGCCAAATTATCACATACATATTGTTTATTAATTGCATATGCATTAAGGACTTTCAAAAGTTGCGGTTGCTTTTTTGTAACTGAATTCAAAATAAATATAATTTTCTAACAAATATTCCTGGATTTCAGTTTTTGAACTTGGTGAAGCTGGTGCTTTGTGTAGCAGACGGCTGTGGTAGCTTGAGTTATCCATGACAATAACACTGTTGTCTGAAATATTTTTTAAAAGATAATTTTAAAACCAGTTTTCAAAAAGTTCGGCACTTGTATCCTTATGATAATCCAAGCTAGAATCCTTAATATTCTTTGCAGACAATAGCAAGCAGTTTGGGACAAATCCGTCTTCTGAACCAGCATGTATTATGGCAATGCGTTTTCCTTTTTTTGAAGGTGCTTTCGTCTGACAGTTTTGACTGGAATCAACTCATCCTTTGGATACTGTGTCGTGTGTCACGAACCATGTTTCATCAAGGTAAATTATGGATCTGTTTTCTAACCTATATCTTTAAATTTCTTGAAGGTAATTAAATCTCCAAGTGCGTAATCTGTGCGATTCCATTACTACTTGTGTTTTGTTCATTTTGCCGTATTTATGGTCTCTATGGAGGGTGGCACGGCTAATATTTATAGTGGTTTTGTCTTCGTCTAGCTTCTTTTTCAGTTTATCCAAGTTACGAACAGCTCTGTTTTCATAAAGACAATATATTTTCCTTCTTATTAGGTCCTGATCACTATTGTCTATACGGTGAGATTGAAAATCACTTTTTTTTGTTTTGTTCAATTCTTCACTAATAATAATATCCCTTATCGATGATATTTTAGTTTTTGTAAGTAGACAGGTTTCTTTTAAAGCTTCTTGTTTAATTAGCCCTCTACTGATTAAAGTTTCATACACATTTTTTACGACCTGTTTTGCATTTAATGACAAATGATGACTAATGGTCAATACTCAAGAAATATCTGGCCCACCCCTGCCATTATGAAATAATAGGTTTACATATAAATTGTTAAAGGTTTATTGGGGTATTGTCCGTCAAAAGCCATAGCGATATACTTTGAGACAGACTATAATACCTTTTTGAGATCAACTAGTGTAGTTATAAATATGCATGTTACAGAATAAGTAGGTATGGGTAATAGAAATATTCTGTTTTAAAATTTAACTTTAGGGTATGAACATATATTAGAAACCCTTTAAAAATCGTCTGTCACAAATCCTGTGTTTATCAGTGAACTGATCTTACAACTTTTCGTTTCATATTATTTTCTACCCAGTACATGACAATGAGTCGCTGCAAAACCCAACAAAAGGAACATTGCAAGTCAAATAATATTTCCACCACAATTACCTAGATAATTACCACTGCAGTCAAACGACTTGTAGACAATGCCCCCCGCGGGGGAGTAATTACCACCGGGGGCGGCTGCCCCCCGCTTTCCCCCCGCGAGAGCAAACACACGTTGGTCAGCGGCCACGGCGAAGTGGTCAGACAGAAGATCTCGGTTTGCCGTGCAAACTGCAGCAGCGATCGTCGCTTGTTTCGCGCGGTCGTCACGTGACGTAGCGATGCGTGATGCGTGGATTGTGACGTGCGACTGTCATTTGTTTACGTGTGACACGTGTGTGTCGGGATTTTTGGTCGCAGGTGGCGGTGGTCTTTATATATAGATGTTTTTGATTTCGATAGAGTTTTAAAGGGAACAAATAAACGAATGACTTTGAGATTGATTTAGATTTGCTTAAAGTTATTAATGTGATAAATGTACTAAAATGTTAACGAAAAGAACTAAATGTGACAAAAACACTTCTGACTGTTTGACTTTTAAAATTGGATACTGATTCGAATTTTTAAAAAAAATTCTCTACTTTATGGTTGAACTTGAAGGTTTAGTAAAGTAAGTATTTGAATAACTGATGCGTTTAACTCATTTCAAGAAACATTTTAAAAAATAGTTTGGAGCTAACTTAATAAAAACATTTTTAAAATATTGTTCCTAGCAATTTTTAATTGTGTTCTTCCTAAAACTTCAAACTATGTTGTTATCGTTTTAAATAAAAGTCTTTTTGCACGAATAATTGCATGTATATTATCATGAGGATGATTTTATACAAGACGAAACGTCGATACACTTTTAAAACTGGATATTCTACCTTATTTTACATACTAGTATCCCACAAATATTTAATCTGTTCAATGAGGTTATATTTAAAAGCGTGTTTTTTTAAAAAAAAGACATCTGTTAATTTTTACTTTATTTGCTAAGTTTTTACTCATTTTACCCAATTGTAATTTGCCTAAAATACCTATCAACCTATTTGTGGTTCATTTAAAATAAGTTTTAGTCATCTAACCACATTTTTTTCTGTTTAAGTGTATCCACAAATTTTCAATGGAAGTCAAGTTGGGTAAATCAGGGGGTCATTTAAATTTGTATTCTTCTTTCTTTTACCTTTTCCCC
>JAHBCN010010552.1:0-31357 GCA_019359885.1 Listronotus oregonensis | reverse complement strand
TAATAATTTAACCGACTTTGTATCTCTTCCGGTTTCCAAGATCCCCATGCATGTACTTGAATATGTGGCACCCTGTATAAGGATGATCACGTGACTTTTTTTAGCTGTCAATTTTTTTTTTTCAGAAAATCTCAAAATGAAGCATTATCTTTCAAAATTTCGAAAAATTGTATTGGCATGTTGCAAAATATATTTTGGGGACAGCTAAATTGATTGCAGCGCTCGCTGTGGTCAAATTTTTCGATAAATCATACACCCAATTATCCATGGATATGTCTTCATCCATAAAAGTTAATTAAATTTAAAAAATAAATACGTGAAAACCTTTAGAAAACTTTTGCTGATTTTGTAAGACCATATTAATTACATACCCTTTTACTCTCCTAGGGGAAGTCTCCAATAAAGTGGAGTCAAAAAGATGTACTTGTTTTAAACATAAAAGCTCAAACGATATTAGATAAACCTACACCAAAGAAATGATGTGTTTTTTAAATCAAGAACCAAAGTTTATGAAGATTCGTAAATATACAAAACAACGTTAACAATAATTTGAATGTATTAGTCTATAATAATTACCTTCCATCAACAGATTGATTGTCAAATATATGAGGTAATTTTTTTTATGATGGCTCCAGGCCTTAAATATTTGCTATTGTTTGCCTTAATCAAAATATCCTGTGGATCAAAATGGTCTGAGCTTAGCACAGGGTGCTTTGGTAAATGTTGTCCCTCTTCAATTCCCACAAGAGAAAACCAAATGTTTC
The DNA here is from genome assembly GCA_019359885.1 of Listronotus oregonensis. NCBI lineage: Eukaryota > Metazoa > Arthropoda > Insecta > Coleoptera > Curculionidae > Listronotus > Listronotus oregonensis. The sequence continues at coordinate 30,593 of JAHBCN010010552.1, read as the reverse complement.
TTGTCATTGGATCTGAGGGAAACCTAAAATATTAGAAGATCCTTTTGTATAATGTATAATTTCTCCCACAATATTATAAACCTACTCACAAACTAATAAATTCGATAATATTCTAATAAAAATAATAAAACAAGTACAACGCATAAATAACTTTTGGTCTAGTTACTTTCCTTCATGCTATTGTAAATCTACGCCACTGACCTTGGTAAAAACATCGCCTAGCAAACAGAACCTAACTTACCTATCAAAAGACACATCTTCGTGTAAATAGTCCAATTTTTTACACAAAACACATTCACGCACCATTTTAGAGTTTTTAATATAAGTTTGTAAATAGTTTTAACAGATAGTTTTAATAAAAACACCACAAAACACCAAATCCAGGGCAACGTCGCACTACACCTAATCAGGTTCATTCCATTTATCAACGGACCGGTTGTAAAATTCCTACGCGGTTGAAGCAGCATTGCCATATTCCGCCTGCGAAATTCCTTTGCGGGCGAAATGTAGCAATGCGAAACGTATTTAACTTAATAAAAATAAATAAAAATGGTTTATGTAGCAAAATTATCTTTAAATTATTTATTTTTTAAAGCCAAATCTAGTAATCTATTTATTTTTATGCCCATTTTTTATTATAAATATAGAACTTAAAGGCAATTTTATTTAGAAATGTTTAAATTCACTTCAAGCTGGCAACAGATTTTATCGAGATTAGTTACGCGTTACGTCCTTTTCCAATGTCTGACCGTAGGTTCGTGTTTTCGAGTTCCTGTTTGGTTACACCACAATTAGATTTTTAAAATATCATTTTCAATTACATTATATAAAGAATTTGACAAACACTGTAAATTTTCCTTTTATACCATGTAAAGCTAAATCATTTATATATTATGAAAATGAAAAAGGTCCAAGAACTGAACCCTGAGGAACACCAGAATTTATATTTCTACTTTCTGACATAACATTACTTAAACATACAATTTGTAATCTTTCTAAAATATGTGACTTGAATCAATTTAAAGCGATACCACGAAATCCATAAGTCTCAATTTTTTACCAGAATGGAATGATTTACACAATCAAAAGCTTTAGCTAAATCACAAAAAAATCAGCTGCTAAATCACCGTCATTAAACGACCTGTAAAGATGTTCAAGAAAAGAAAATATTACATCATTTGTATTTTTATGTTTTGGACTCTAAATTGATTTACATTTAAAATTTTATATGGCTATTCTCTCAAAAACGCCCCCTCCCCCTCCCCCCGATTTATCTGTAACTTTGCACAGGACATGTTTACAGCATAAGAAACGCTGTTCAGAGATTTTTTTGGCGTCTGTAGTGTAATTAAAAAAAACATTTTTTTTTGTTTTTTCATTTTTTTCTTTTCTTTCAAAAAAATTATACATATTGTAAGCACGGCGCACACAAGCGAAATTCGGGGAAAACCCGGCCATAAACCGGAAATACCAACTTCGCAATTAAGGCCTATTTTGAGTATAATTTGATTATCTAATTACCTGGGTATAATAAACAATCACCCTTTTATTTTTAGTCTTGTCACTTGCAGAAATATTTTAGTTGAAAGCTGATGTTCGTGGAGACTATTTCATTGTGATTCAAAAGCGCCTGTGGAAATTAGTAATTTATATTCAGTTTTTCGGCTAAGTGTGGGTGAAAATTTTGTAAAGTAACTATGTAGCCTATTGCTGGTGGTAAGTAGAATATTAAAAATAATATTTATTTAAAATATTTCTTTACGTTTTTTCATACTGGTGTTCTGAAAAGTTAACAATTATTTTTTTTTTTTAATTTCAATTTTTCACTTTTTGCTAAAGTAAAAGTATGATTTCCCGTCATTTCCCGCATTTAAATTAGCTTTAAATTATTGTTTAATAAGTCCTTTTTAAGATCCCATCTTAAGTTGCTGCGATAATTTGCGAGTCTGAGTCCAAATTCGTATAAAATGTAGGTCCAAACGCAACAAATAATTTTCTCCTACTAACTTAAAGAATAAATCAATTTTTAGAAAATAAAACATTATTTTATAGAAAATTAAATAGAGAAATAAAAAAATTGCCATATGGGTTTAAAATTCAATATGGCGACCAATTTTAAATGGCGAAATCTTATTAAATATATTGTTTTAATTATATTAACTAAAATTAAAGAAACAGTTTTAACAATCATTCATTAGTTTCAAAATATAAATTATAATCCAAACAGCTATTATAATGTAGTTTTTTGAATTAACATTCAATTCTTGCTACGGTCTCATTTTGGAAGATTTTTCAATGTAATTTAAGTACCATTGATTCAAAGTATAATCAAAATATTATAAAGGGAAAGATTTCATTGTTTGTTTGAATTGAATAGGCTCCGAAACTACTGGATCGATTTAAAAAAATTCTTTTTACCATTAGAATCCTACATTACCCCGATGAACATAGGCTATTGCTAGTAATAAAATAATTAACAAAATTACAACTTATTTTTTTCAGGGTTGCAACAAAATCTGTTTGTTTAAAAGAAGCCAACTTGCCAATTGGTTAAAATTTGTCAGTCCAAGGAAAGAATGGAGCAGTGTCGTTATTTGGCAGAAAAGGACCCTACCATGCGAGTTGAACGCTTATATAAATTCATCGAGAAATAGCACAAAAATGGTCAACAGCATCAAAATAAAACTGCAATTGAAAATAAAAAAATCAGATTGGTTAAATATTGGTTGAGTTTCCCAAGAATGAACTCAACCAGCCGAAATGCAGGATACAACTTTATCGAAGAGGGAGGCCATTCACTGGATTTTTAGATTTGAGTGAACGATCAAAAAGAAGAAGAAATAACCGTTGCGAAGATCGAAGCCCGGAAGAACTAACATTTACTGCTCAAATGAAGTTTAGGTCCGAAGGTAAACTGGATGAAGCAGATGTGTTAAATAATGTTGCATTCTCAACACCAACCCGGCATCAAAATATAAAAAATCTCCAAAAAGAATGTAAATAATAATTTATGATTTTGTGGCCATCCGGGGATCAAGTAGTACCCTAGACGTCCAAAATATATAGCAAAGGAGAAGAACGTTACGTCGACGCAGTGCAGAATGTCGGGAGAAACACGAAAACATCGAACACTTGATTAGCGGATGCAAAACACAGCCCCAAAGGAATACACAAATCGACACAATAACTGGCAAAAAAATTACCTGAACTGGCTCAGAAACAAACTTATCAAAAAAGTCCCGTATTACAAATACACACCAGAACATGTATTAGAAAATGAAAACCATGTCGTACTGGGACAGAGAATCCAAACTGATAGACCCGTCCAACATAATAGACCTGATATTGTACTGTTTAATAAAACCGAAAAAGAAATATTCTTAATAGATATCGCGATCCCAGCACCGCAAATACACAGAAAAAGCAAGTAAAAGATAGACAAATACCTTCCCTATCTGAAGACCTAAAAGACCTGCCAGGCAAGAAGGGTTAAAACTATCCCAATTGTTATCGGAGCTACTGGAGAAATCCCAAAAGAACTAAAGATTACTTAAACACCCTTGGACTCCAAGAGGACCTTTTCCTTGAACTACAAAAGCTTATCTTAAGGCCTGCAAATAATGAGAAAAGCGTAAAAAACCATAAATGTTGAATCTTGCAACTTACCTTGCCGGTTCCAGTGTCAAATATCCGGAAAACGTGATTAAAAAAAAAAAAAAAAAAAAAAAAAATGATAATAGTAACATTTTTCATAGAGTTTTATTTTTTTAAGGAAATAGGTACTTACACAGCGCTTATGTAATGCAAAAATGAACCCAAGGGGGGGGGTTTAAAAAATTTTAAATAACGTGTTATCTTAGTTTTAACATTTTCTACGATTAAACATGTTTGTGATTCATATCAGCACTACTACTATTTATGGCCGGCTTTTCCCCGCCTGTGTGTGGCGCCTTTTTATCAGGAAATAGTAAGATTTAGGAAAATTGTAAATAAAATAAAATTTAGAGGCCCTTTTATTAGGAAATCATGAGGTTTGAAAATTGTCGGAAGGGTCTGTTGTCGTTTAGCATCCATCGATTTAGGTTAAGTAAAAGGCCAGATTTTGCAACGTTGTCGGATCAAAAACAAAAAAGGATTTAAATTTAGCTTTAAAGCATTATGGATTAAATAATAATACACAAATTACAAACACCCCATTTTTGGCTATAAAATATTGAAAAATTAAGATATCAGACCTTTTTCATTTTGTTCGACGGCGCATTTATGATAGAGAATATTTACAATTTAACGAGTAAAACCTAACCAAAACTATCCAGAACTAGGTAATAGTTTGAAAGTTGTTGTTTGTTAGTTCTGGATAGTATTATCTATAAAAAAACTTCGTTTCTGTTAAACGAAAAAAACAACCTTCAATAATAACAAATTATTAGAAAGTATCTGGCAACATTACTTATTAAATCGTATTAATTTAAATTTACTTTAACTAAAATATTTTTTTCTTTTGTACTTATTTTCTTATCTAAAAAGAAATTTAAAAAATATATAAATTGGACAAAAAATTTTTTTAACGATTTTCACCATTGCCGCCAAAAAAACCTCTGAACATTGTTTCTTATCCTGTAAGAAAGTTCTGTACAAAGTTATAGACAAATTGAGGGGAGGGAGGTGTTTTCGAAAGTTTAGCCTTTTATATTTATCAATAAGAGAAACCAGTCTACTTTTTACAATTTTTTAATTATATTATAAAGAGTTGGTAATAAACTAATTGGTCTCAAATTAAAAGGTGTATCATAATATCCTCCTTTCTGAATTGAAACAATCACAGCAGTATTTAAACATTTAAGGAAAAATCATAAAAAAACATTGTAAAAAAAATTCTGAAACCTACAACAGAATTGCAATTTTTTTATCATTTCAGAAGAAGCGATGGCCGCCGACCACGTCGCTCCCGACCTATCCCATCTCACTGCCGAGGAGAAGGAGCAGCAGGAAAATATTTGGCGCGAGGAACTAGCGCAAACCGAAGACGAAATCGCCACCTTGAGGACGGTTTTGGCGTCTAAAATGCGCCGGAGCGCGGAGCTCAAGAAGAACCTGGGTATCACTTTCTTAAAAGAGGTGTCTGATGATATCAATCAAGGAATCAAAAACGTTAAAGAGAGCAACGTGTAAGTTATTCTTTTAATTAATTGGATTGTTTTTAATTGGAGCATGAAATCTTAATGTAAACTTTACATGTTAGATTATTAATAGTAGTTTATGCACGCCATTTTCACGCGAAACATGAGTCTAATTTATTGTGATTGAAATTGGATAAAACACATCTGGAACTATATAACCAGTGGTCTAATAAGTTTTGGCGTTCGATAAATGGCGCTAACCGGATCGCATGTTAATTTTTCTAAAAATGGTAGTATTTTTAAATAAACACGTGCGAAGTTTCATGTAGATCTGTCAACTCGTTCGTATAATTACAGCTGTTAAAAGTTGACGTGTTATAGTATTTTTTTACAATTAACAGATTAATATCGTGTAAAGTGTATTTATTCATATTTAAACCAAGAAAAAAAAGTCATAAATCTCTCAATTAGGGTAGGAGCAAAAAAACCCATAAAATATCCTAAGTAGTCCCCATAAAGCCTTTTTTTGGCCGGACTTTTTTGAAATTGTTGAAAAACAATTCTTTATGTTCAATGAGTTAATACAAAAAATCAAAACAAGGGGCTGTGGGGCGTTTTAAGTTTCTCGCCCATTAGCGCGACGCGGTGCGACGCGATTAAATGCATCAGGGATACTTTACATATAATTGAACTGAAGTCCGCCCATCTAAGCGATGCGACGCGGCGCGGCGCGACGCGACATCTCGGACAAGTCGGTAGAGCAAGCAAGCGACAATGTCGCGTCGTGTCGCATCGCGTCGCTCTAGTGGGCGAGTACCTTTAAACCAAGTACTTCACCTCCAAAGCAAGTTAGGGTCCGGAAATCAGCCAAGATGGTTTTTAGGATGCAACAGAAATTTTTTCGTGGATTACCATGAGACTAGTAAAATAATAAACTTATATTATTATAATATATTTTTGCCATACATTCCTGCAATGATAATACTAGTACGGATAAGATGAACCATTCAATGCTATATTTTTGATACCCCTAATGGACTTTGGCTAACGCGAGCCGATGTCCATCGAGAGATTTTCGCGCTATCCTTGAACGAAAGTTAAACAGTGTTGCCAGCAGGCCTTTACTATTGGCGTGATGAAACGCAACTAGAAAATACACAATCCGTTTAGCCGCCCGCTTTCGCTACTTCGTGTCCCGAATAAGGTACAAGCGACAGACATTGGCAATGTCGCACATGGTTTCGTACCTCGTTTCGCTGGGGCAGGGGTTACCGACTTAATTTTATTCGCATTTACGGAAGCATTGATATCTCCGAACTGATTCAAAACGCCCCATTTAAATGAACCATCTATCCGTAGTAGTATTATCTTTGATTCCTGGCATAGAAAATTATACAAGTAGGGAGTGCATTTAACGTTATAAACACAAAACATTATTGTCTTGAATAACAAAACAAAACCATATACATACAAATTTACCTGACCTTGCAAATAGGTTAAAAAAAAAGATATTTTTGCAAATTAAAAAAATATATCAAGTTAAAAAAATAATTGTGTCTGCGCTTCCAAAAGTGTCGCCCATATCAGTATATTAAAATGTGTCATTAGATGTCAGTTTAATGCCTTAAATACACTAGATTAATTATAAATTATTTAAGAGTGTTTAAGCATGTTTTTAAATTTCATTTTTATTAATTTTGTATAGATATCAGACTGTTGAGAATAAAGTAGAGCAAGTTGCTAAGGCTGTGACAGACGCCCCGCTGTAAGTAGCTTTTTCATTTTTTTTTTAATTCATAATTTAATATTCCCCAACCATTTTATTACCACAAACTTCTTGTGCATGCTGTTAAATAATAAGACACAAATAATTGATTTTTTTCTTTACTTATTACCATAAGTCTGGAGTTTTTACTACTTTAAATTTTATCTTCCACTGACACCTGACATAAAAATTTTGTCTCCAACTGTCACTTTTTTTTTTTATCTTGGGACAGTCCACGAAGACTGATGCCTAAGTACTAACGTACCGCGGGTGTCTTCAGTGTGGTGAGAGGGAGTTTGTTCACACGGGACTTAAATTTTTGGAGATTGGGAGGAGAAGGAAAAACTTCTGCGGGCAGCAGGTTCCATAGTCTTGACACTCTAGGAATAAAGGAACGAAGAAAGCGGGAAGTTCGGGGCCTCTCTAACTGAACTGTAAAAGGATGCTGGCCAATTCCTCTGAGCAGAAGCCGTAAAAATACCTATAGAAGAGCGACAGATCCCCTACAGCTCGACGGTGGGCAAGAAGAGGAAGCCTTTCTGTGAGCGTTGGATAATTAATAAGACGAACAGCTCTTTTTTGAATGGACTCCAGAATGCTAAGTGTTGTAGGGGACGCCATTCCCCAGACATGAAAACAATATTCCAAAGAGGGTCTGATTTGGGATACATACAGAGAGTACAGATTGGAAGAAGAGAAATATTTTCTGGCTCGAAAGAGAAATCCAATCTTTTTTGAAGCTGCCGAAGCTATGGATGAAATGTGTTTATGCCAGTTGAGGTTATTCTCGAAAGTAACGCCGACTAGATTACGACTCTTTGTTCTGCAGAACTTGGCCGCTCATATGTAAGGGATGAGCATTCGCAGACTTTTTTCGCGACAGCGAACATGACTGTGTTTTTGAGGCATTAAACTGAACACGATTTTTGGCGCCCCAATCCAAGATAAGTTTGAGGTCTTGTGAAAGAGATATCTGCATTGACCTGCGCTTGTTTTCAAAATCAGAATTACACGGTGGCTTAAGAAATTAAATACTAGAGTGGAGGGTACTATCGTCAGCAAAACTATGAATGGGATTGATTGTGGAAGAGAGAAGATCGTTAATGTGTAGAAGAAACAGCGTGGGTGCCAGCACTGAGCCCTGCGGCACCCCAGCATTAATTTGGTAGAAGCTGGAGGAATCTACACTAACTGATATACGTCGATTAGAAAGGGAACTGGAAAGCCAAGAGCAAAGCTTAGGTGGAAGACCGTAAGTAGGAAGTTTGTTAAGAAGCCCATCATGCCAGCCCTTATCGAAAGCTTTGGATATGTCAAGAGCAACGATCTGGGATTCACCAAGAAACTCAAGGGTCTTGTTCCAGTTGTGTGAGACAAAGGAAAGAAGATCAGCTGTGGACTACTGTGACGGAATCCATATTGTCTCTCATGTAAGATCTTATGTGTTTCCAGATACTTTAAGATTTGGAAACTAATGAATTTTTCCATTACCTTGCAAACAACTGAAAGAAGAGATATGGGTCTATAGTTAGAAGGGAGACTTTTGATCCTTTTGGGGACAGGTTGCACACGTGCAGCTTTCCAACTCTCCGAAAATGCCCGTGTCTAAGAGATCTGAAAGAGGCGAGTTAAGATGGGTGCAAGCTCGGGAGCACATTTTTTTAAGACGATTGCTGGTATGCCATCCAGCCCAGACGATTTTTTAGTATTAAGGGAAGAAAGAATACGCTTGATCTGTTTGACTTTAAAAATTATATCGGACATGTTATGAGAAACAGGGACAACTGTTAGAAGAGGAAGATTAATAGGAGGATCAAGCGTAGAATTGGCAGCAAATTGTTTGGCAAATAGTTCGGCTTTTCCTTTGGAGGTAGAGACAATTCCGTCTTCAGAGAATAGGGGTGAAAAACAATTTGTGCAAAAGTTCTGACTATTATTTTTGGCAAAGGACCAAAAAGCTTTACTGCCATTTGAGCAACAGAGAACTTTATCTTTTATTCGATTGTTAAAACGGTCTTTTGCTTCTGAGATGGTCTGATTATACTGATTTCTGGCTTCGATGCTAGCCTAAGACTACCCTACCACTAGTGTAACAACAAAAAAATCTTCGTAAACAATTAATTTTATGTAGATAAATCTGGAGTAATTGTGTATTTTTTACTGAAAACTTACTTTAATGGGCAAAATAACCCTTTTAATGTTCACACAAATCCGGACTATAGGGTGCATCTGACGGAAATATTTAATTAAGTTAAGTTAAATTTACAGAAGTTTAGCCGTATTTTAATATTTTTATGCACAAAACTGGTGAAGAAATTTTTTTAAGCGTTTTTTTTTCAGATATCAAAAAACCACGTCTGTCTTGGGCGGAATTACGGGTAGTATAACCACCAAATTGGGACAAATGAGGCATTCCGATTCCTTCCGTTCTATTGAAGAAAAAGTAGGAAGCGCTTACGAAAATGTTAAGGTAAGTCGATAATGAACTATATCTAGTTTATTAAATGTTAAATTAAATATTATAATTGATTTTATTTTATATGTTTGTTGACCATAGCACTAAAATCTTGGACTTCCATTGTCTTTATTTGTTAATTGATACACAACGTTTCGGTTAGTGATGTATCTCCAACCGTTTTCAAGTGATAACTAAAACTATTCTTAAAAGCTACGATCTTATATACTATCTGTTGTTCATCGAAGCTTGACCGACTTGTCACGGTTCAGCAACGGCAGCCATATATTCGGAATGTCTACACTAGGTTTGCTAAATACATTTTGATTGTTTGCAATTATTACAGCTTCTTTAAACTTTCTTTTCTTCCAGTGGGTTTCTTTATGAATGATTTTTGCTTCCGACCATTGTATAAGGTGTTGTTTTGACCATGCGTGTTCTGCAATCCTTGATTTCAACGTTTCACCTCGTTCCGTATGTTTTTTGTGTTCTTTAACTCTAACTTCTAGTGGTCTTTTTGTTTCCCCGATGTATACTTCACCACATTCACAAGGAATTTGGTAGATACAGTCATTTTTTGAAACATTATTGTCCGGTCTTGTCTTAGTAAGAATACTTCTTAGAGTGGTTTGGGATTTAAATGCTGTTTTAATGTTATATCTATTCGCTATTCTGCGGATCTTTTCCGAAGTTCCTTTAATATACGGAATAGTCATAAATGTTTGGTCCTGTCTAGTCTTGTTCAAATTAGAGTTCTTTGTCTTCTCTTGATATTTATCGATTGTTTCTTTAACCAATCTCTCACTGTAGCCGTTTTGCTTGAGATCCCTAGTTATATTACTTATTTCTGTTTGCAGAGATTCCTTACTGTTGCATAGGGCCACCGCGCGGTTATATAGAGTACGTATAGAGATACATCACTAACCGAAACGGTGTGTATCAATTAACAAATAAAGACAATGGAAGTCCAAGATTTTAGTGTTATTCAAACCATAACAGTGTCTAACACTTTTAAAGAAACGTTTGTTGACCATATTTTACTACTTTAAATAGGGTACTTATTAAAAACTCAATGTTTTTCTGGTTTTTATTTTTTGTGAAGTAAACCCAAATGTAGTAATTATAATCATAAATATTATTTTGTTTTCTGGCATATCATAATGACATTATTTTATGCGTCATTTTTAGTGTCAAAATGACATTTTTTCGAATTGAGTACTCTAATAGTCTATTCCCACACGTTAGTGACGCCTCAGTAACATAACAGTTCCGTTTTCGTCTATAGTTGTGATGTCTGTGGTATATGTCAGGTCCGTCAGTCGTCAGTAGGTAGTGTTTGTAGCAGTATTATGGAAAATGGCTAATTTTGCAGAGTTTTAATTGCCAGAGCTTTGGATGATAAAGATTAAGAGAATTAGATCAAGAAACGAAAATGGGTAAACAAGCCATGGATGATGAAAAAAGAAGCGGAGGAGAGTTTATGACACTGTATAACAAATAAAATAATCTAAGATAATAATTATTAGACAATGGATAGGTTCAGAGGTAAAATGAAACTTATCATAAAATTGAAAGATTCCCTAGAAATTGAATGGTTTCTGATAAGGTATGCTCCAAAAAGACCCACTTTGCGAACACATATGAGAGATGAGGGGATGATAACCCTCGGATTAAGTATTACCGAATTTTCGCATTTTTTTGGTTGTTTTCCTAACTATAGTCTGACAACCGTATCTGTGACAGTGCGGCGTCGGTAAGGGGAAGGAATTTGTAAACCAAACATGGCGTACTTATTCATAAAAGCACAGCGGCGTGCGGATTTTCCAAAAGTTGAAAATGAAATAATGTGTACAGTATACATTTATGTTTTATTTAAAATATATTTTAAGTATGGTCGCACAAAAATAAAGGCATTTAAAGACCAGCAGTAACAATTTCACAAAATATTTTATGGAAAGTTAAAAATGCAGAAAACGTCATCATCTAATAAGTTTTTTTTTATTTGTTTCCCTCTAAGATAGGCGGTATTTTTAATTTTTGGTAATAATTCATAATGAGGAAACGTCGTTCTACGTTCCCTGTAGTATTATCATTGCAATTTTTGATAAATGACAAAAAATTTATAAAATAAAAACTTACTAAGTAAGTATTACTATTACTATAATGTTAAATCATTATCTACCCATGTCTCGTCCAAATAAATAATATTTCGCCCTTCTTGGCGATATTTTCGTATTTCATGTATATATTTGTACCCCCAATGTAATAAAATTAGGACGCTCCATTAATTTTTTTTTATTTTGAAATTTACGCCAAAAAACCGTTTGATATTAGTAACGTCCTAAGTGCTTCCCTAGAATATGAAAAATTTAAATCTTTGCAAGTTTTGCAACAATTTTCTACTTGTCGGGACAACTTCAATTTAAGATAAACCTATTTATTATTTGTCTTATCACTTGAAAATCAAAATTTTTTTTCTTCTCGACAAGAGAAAGACGCCGTCGTTTTTTTAAGGACTGGATAACATTTGATTGGGGTTATTTTCCAACCGTCCATTTTTTTATTAATTTTTCGTACAGTTGATACGGCAACTCCGGTGTAAAGAGATACCCGATCGCTTTTACGTTTAGCGGTAATTTTAAAGAATTGCTTGCGGCTTCTTCATCGCAAACCGTATTAACAAAATAAAACAAAAATAAATGGACACAAGTATATTTAAAAGTAGCTTTATTTAATTTATTAAAAGTATGCTTTATTCTGTGTATTACAGTGTTAGTTCTGAAATAAAAGCGTATTACTCAGTATTTATTTAGTGACAAGCGGGTTGCCTAATCATCGAGACTTGCCCGCTTTCTTTGTAATGCTAACAGTTAATGAAAACAATACTTTTTCATATTTTTGACGTAAAAAATGGTATAAAGACGAATAAAGACCCTCTTCGTAAAAATGTTGCAAAAGATGACTTGCCAACTTTAGTTGCCGCTACATGTTATAAAGCTTTCTTTTTCGTATATTTAATGTTTAAACCCAATAGAAAAACATGATTACTGTTTTATAGGATTATTTACCTATAAACATTTGTATTACTTTTGTTTGTCCATGTAGTGTCTTTCCGCAAGTAAATTTGTTCATTTTAAAACAATAGTAATACTATTGAAATACTATTTAAAAATAAAATAAGAACCAAAAATGTTATATACAAGGCAGAAAACAAAACAAGCAAAATTACACAACACCAAATTTAAAACTTAGAAATAAGGAAAACCTGACCTCCGACACTGAATGTTTAAATATTCGACATTCCAAGAGAGGAACCAGAAACAGCAAACACTTCCAATCACAAAAATTTTCCCCATAGAAAAAAAACATGTGACAAGCTCCCCCCCAGGTTCGTTTTATTTCGCAACTGACAAACCTTTTGAGTTGCCAGTTTAGACGAAATCGATAAGGTCTTTGGAAAATAATTACCAATAAATTTAAAATTCCTTAGTAAACAAAATAGATATTAAATAAAAATTAAAGTATATAACAACCACATTTAATTCTCAGTTTTTTTCAATATTTTATTTTGATTTTTAAAAAAATATTTTAACATTAAAATTATCACTTGAGTATAAAAAAGTAAAGAAAACTAAATAAGTCGGGGGGTTAAATCAAAGACAAATTTAAATTATTAAAAGAAAATGTCTTTTTTAGAAAGGGGTTTTATTGGGGTTTTATATTTTTATTAATTTTGGGCCTTTTTTATTTTCTTTTTGGCAAAGGCAGATAACAAAAAAATGTGGCCCTAAAGACACTTTTTCTAAAAAACCCAAGAAACCCCCGCAAAAAGTCACTGGGGAATTGGGGACATTTGGGGGTGTTTTTAGGGGTTAAAGGGTTTTGGGTTTTTGGCCCCCTTTAAAAGACTTTTGATCAGTGTTAAGAACTACCACAAATGAAAATTTTAAAAAACAATTGGCCAAATTATTTTCCATAAAAAAATTGGGGGATCCTTTAAAGTGTTTTTTAGCTGAGAACGGCTACTCCGACACTTAAATAAAGTATACATTTTTGATGGATTTATAGAATTTTATTTTTATTAAACAGGTAAATTCTGCTTAAAAAAAGTTACGACATCAAAAAACAAGTGAGGAAGGCCGTAGCTGGCGCCCCTAGAAAGCAACATCAAAAGCGCGGACGAATTTGGTTTCTCGCCTCAAAAAACCCCCCCCAGATCCCAAATTTTGTACCCCAAGGTTTTTTGGGTTAAAGAATAATTAAAAAAAACGAAAGAAAAATTTAAAAATTTTTTAACACCCTGATCTTAATAACCAAGCATTTTAGGCCCACGTTTATATGAACTTTTCAAAATCGATCCAGGAATGCCTCCTTCAAATTATGACATACCATTAAGTAACACCCTGTATATTCGTTCGAAATATTTTAAAATTTCCCTTTCCCCAAGTTAAGTTTGTCAGACTATAGAATGCAGTATGAGAGATTTGAGATAGGAGTTAAAACTATTATATGAGGTTCTTAGGCAGGGTAAAATCAATAAATCTAAATGATTTTTTAAGGCGATAAAATAATTGGATCATTTATTGATTTTAACATATTTTTGTTACATTGTTAAAGTGTAAAAACATGTGTTTTTTAACAAAATGGTGGCGCTGCAGAATATTTCTTCAAGCGTCTTCTTCCCGGCATCAAAACTGCTGCAGATGTCAAAATTTTTCTATTTATCCGAAATAAAAAAAAAGGTTTTTTTAGTTCGATTTCTGATTTGTTAAATGAAAGGATAAACCTAAAAAACAAAAAAGTTAAAAATCAAAATTTATATCGGCTGTTTAATCCAAGGTCATTTTGTCTCGTCTCGAGAGCATTTTGTCTCGAATTTCGAGACGAGACGAGACGAGATAAAATCCTTCGAGACGAGACATCTCGAAAAATTTTAATGACTTAAAACTTAAGTGAACTAACTGTAATAAATCTCCAACAATATATTTCTAGTTCTTAAGAATTCTACAGGTTGTTTAAGATTTAGTGTTACAAACTTCGACAGCAGTTGGACCTTGCAAAAATAAGTTTCTATAAATATAGGTCAAGAAATGCATCGTTTCAAAATACAGGGTGTTAAAAAAGAGAAGCTAAAGTTGCTTTAAAAAGTATATCATCCTGTGGTTTTATTATTTTTTAATTATTTTGAATATTTCACTCATGTACATATTTTCCATACGAGAAGTGGTATTATGGAAAATTACAAGGAAATTCCACGTCGTCTAGGCAACGTGGTTTTTCCACTTACTGTCAAATTGACAATACGAATTTTTTAAATAATAATGACGGTTTGTTAAATTAATATTTAATTTTAAGATAATAAACTTTATCTACGTTTTTGATTCATGAAATATTCTCCCTATATACCGGCTTAAATTAACCAGATATTTTTACTCATGCGTGTTTTCTTAAATATTTCACTCTTCCCTCGGACTCGCGAAATTATGAGAAAACACGCTATCGTGAAAAATTATCGGTAAATAAGCACTCGTAGGTATTACCCCGATAAAACAACTTAAAATACAACTATTTTGTCTCTTGATTTTTTTTTAAAATTTTTCATTGCTTTCAAGAAAAAATTAAAACCGATTCTTTTATACCTTTTGAAAAGTAGGAGTCTTTGTCTCTCGAAAAAACTCAAATAACGAAAAAGTTGTATTTTAAGTTGTTTTATCAAAATAATTGTTTAAAAAAATTATGTACAATTAAAGCTTTCTTTAACTTTAGGACCCTGCGTATTTCCAATTTCGAAACGATGCTATCCGAACTTATGTTTATAGAGACTTTTTTTTCAAGGTCTAACTGCTGTTAAAGATTTTAAAACTATTGCTTAAGCACCCTGTATAATTATAAAAAAAAATTCTAAAAAACATTTTACCTGTGTTTTGTAATAGAGTTTATGACTTATGTTCCATTATCTTTTGATTTTTTTCTATTTTGTGATTTTTTATATCACTTATATGTTCTCTATATTTTTATTTTAAATAAAAACGAATTATTAGGTTCATATTTTATTTTTAGTTGCATATTATGGGTGTCCGTAAAGTCTGAAATCACCAATTTTTTGAGAAAACTACACAATTTAAAGAAAGCTCAATCACGTCAACTTTTCTTTTTTTACAAGGCGTGTTATAAAAAACATAAGCATTTATACAGGTGTTCCATTTAAAAAAAAAAATTAATTCACCTTCTTACTTCTTACAAGCTTCAAACACAAAAATGAAGTAAAAAAAATGTCAAAACATTTTAAAAATGCAACCGCTTTATAGATCTTTAAATAGTAAAAAACATGCAAAACTATTAATTGCCGCATCGAATATAACGGTGTGTCTGCAAAGTATCCTGGCGGCGCGACGGCACTTTTTGATGCCTATGCCGAGGTTGTTTTTGAATGTTATCTGTTAGTTGAGGATTTGCTATTATGTTTTAAAAAGTTTTAATTTAAACTAAAAACAACCTTCTTAAAATACATGCCAGTTTCAGCAGATTTTGCAATTAGTTTGTAGGTATATGGCGAGAGTAATTTTAATGCCTTGAATATAAGATGTGTAGATAATGTGCTTATGTAAGTATTAGGTATGTGGTTAAATAGTATGTTAAATTTAACGATATTTTGATTAGACAGGCACGTCCATAAAGTATTAGGGTGCTACAAAGTTTTTTTAATTTAAAATAGAATACCTATACTCTACTCATATTATTTACAGTTTTGAATTCTATTTATTTAGTTCTAGAAATTCCTATACCTACTTATATTCTATACCCAGAAAGTTACGAAGGTATAAGAATATTACCATTTAGGATAGTTTGGATATATACTTAATTATTATGGAAAAGTTAAAAAATGGTAAAAAAATTGAGAATGAACATTTCTAGAATCAAACATTGAAATTAATAATGTAAAGATAAATATGTGTGTTCCATTTAAAAATATGTCTTTTTATCACCACCTTGTGTCCTGTGCAGACATAAAAATCAAGGTTTAAAAATGTGTAACATGTACTAAAAAAATAAAAATCGACGGGTCCAAGCATTTTTATTAAACTTCCGATCTAATTTTATTGAAATTATCCTAATCACTGTATATTAAAATTAATTTAATTGAATTAAGCCAACAACTCGAGACAAACGAGACGAGACGAGACAAACGTTTGTCTCTCGTCGACCCTTGTCTCGTCTCGTCTGAATATATTATTCGAAATTTCGAGACGAGACGAGACAAGGCTTTATCTCGTCTCGTCTCGCGGCAACCCTATTTTCGACCCTTTTTTCAACGGTTTTGACCCCAGAAAAATTATTTATTTTACCGATATCTTTAAACTTTTAGATACATCCTTCCTATAGTACTATAAAGAGAAGCCCTTGAAAATTTTTACAACAAAAACCCAATTTTAAACTTTTCAAAAAGTGCGATCACGTTTAAAGATTCGTTACGGCATATCTATTAGTTTCAGTGACTTACCAATCAATTGGCGATTCCGGGTCCATATAATAAACCTTTGGTTTCCTCGAAAAGCTGATTATTTTCCCAAAATTTATGGGACAAATCGTAAATGAAACATTGCTCCGACCCAAGCGCTCCGATTACTTGATTAGTGACGGTATGAAACAATTTTTTTTTATGATTACTGGCACAACTTCACAGATCAAGACTGAGACGTGACTGATGTGTAGGGCCCGGATTTCGGAACGAGCTTGTTCCCTATACATTTTTTATGTCTAGTAAATTAATTGGCGTGCGTATTAAGGATATATTAATTATAAATAAATTTAAAAAATATGAAATAAAAACAAAACAGAAGTGTTTCACAATTTATTTGCATTACATGATACAATTAACGTCTTTTTAAAGTTGGTTTCGGTAAAAATTGGTTCTTTTATAATTTAAAATATCTCTAAGTCTTAAAAAGCTTTTTTCGACATCACAGCTTGTAACTGGAGTAAATCGAAAATTATTTTACAAGTCAGTTTTTTTATTTTGTAGTGCCTCAGAAATATGTTTTATTTCTAAAAATCCTGGATTTCTTTCCAAGATTTTTTGTACATACAATTTTAATGCCACCAATTTTATTGGGAACAGATTTAAGCTTGTCTATAGTAATTTGAAATACATGAAATAAAGACACTAGGTGGGCATTTTGTTTTTATAAATGTTCAATCACATCCGAAAGATATCCAATATTTTTAAAAATAAATTTTAAATCAGATTTAACGTTTGGTGTATTTATAACTTCTTTACATTTTTCACACTTAAAGCATCATCTTGTAAACTGTCGATAATATTTTTTACCACATTGTAATAAATATGGTAATACGAGTATGTTAACTGCTAATAGCCATATTCCTACCTTGTAATAGCAGATTGTGGCGGTAATGCGACTTAATACACATATCTTTAAATTTCGTAATACGCGCAGGTGACTTAAGAAAACTTTTTATCTCGATAACTAAAGTATCAATAAGTGGATAAAAGTTACGTACCATTTCGCATTCTATGTAGGGCATGAGCTAAACATGTCATATTAAGCAATTTGGGAAAATGTTCTTTTAACTGTCGTCCTGCATTCAGCATATGCAGCACTATCCAAAAGAAACAAAACGCCACTTTTCTAAATAGTAGTGACTGACAGTAGTAAAGTAATACTTTCTACTACAAATTTTTGTTATTGTCCTGTCCACTATTGATTTGAGAAAGAAATTTACTGTTAATTAAATATAAGTTTCCAGGTTTGTGATAACTTAAAGTTGCAACTATAATATTAGCAACATATCTTCCCTTTATATCAGTGGCTTCATCGACACTAAACCATAACTTTTTTCCTTCCAGATTGTGTCGTATTTTGTCCATAGTTTTTAAATAGACCTTATCAACATAGTTTTATGCAGAGTTAATTCGTCTGGTACTTTTCTGTGGTAGTATTTTTTCCAAAAATGTCCTCGTGGACCGATAATTTATTTTATAAAGAAGAATATCATCTGCAATAAAATCTTTACACAAATACATGCGGAAGTCTGCGTTTGATACATAATGTTCTCGTTCTGTAGATTTGGCTGCCCCCGAAAAACTTTGCATATTTTCTAAATGTTGTGGACCTTTAACATGTCGCTCAATTTAATATGGTTTCGGACAAATAAATTCAGAATTACAAATTCTGCACCATTTTCTTAAGCCAGTAAATGAGCCTGATTTAAAAACCAAGCGTAGGTTAATGCGCGTTTTCACGGCTTCTGCTTAGAGTAGTTCCAGTATAATACCTCCTCTGGCAGCTCCCAACGGAGCAACACTTGGTGCAACTTTTATGCATCCTTTTACAATTTAACTAGAGAGGCCCTGAACTTTCTGCTTTCGTAGTTTCTTCATCCCTAGAGTGTCCAGACACTCCAGACTATGAAAACTGCTACCTGCAAAATGTTTTCCTTCTTCCAGTCTCCAAATATATAAGTCCCGTGTGAACAAACTCCCTCTCACCACACTTAAGATACCCACTGTACGTTAGTGCTTGGGCCACAGCCTTCGTGGACGATAAAAACATCTCTTTCACTTTCAAATAAAAGTAGAATATGGAAGGAGCCACTCCAACTTAATTTTTTACTTGTACTCATTATTTATTTGCCTGTAAGGGACTTACACGTGTTTATTTGTATTATTCTACAAGAAATCACCGCGAATAAAAATATCAAAATAAAAACCGTAAATACCAAGGAAGTTTAAAGGTGTATGGAAGCCCAATACTGTAGAACAAAATTGTCCAGGCGTGCAGGGCAGCGGGAATAGGGGGGTTGGCCCTGCGGAATTTGCGCAATGAATAGTAAGTCAGGGCCGGATTTCCATAATTCTTTGTTACTATCTATAAAATTGACATCATCAAATGTCAAATTCCAACATTCACTGTTTTTTTTTTATTTTTTGCACAAAATTGTTGGTTATTAAAGGATACTACTATAGAATATTTAAAATTATTGTGTAATATTAGATTTTATATCATCAGATATAATATGGACAGAATAGATGGCGCCACTTTACTGCCTTCTATTAAATAAATAAAAACACGATTTTTTAAAATAAATTTCAAACATTGTATGATAGTATTATGTACTTATCACCAATTTTGTGATAAAAGAACGGCAAGATAGTGTAAATGAGTTTAATCTAATCCTAAGATTCTGGTTGTACATTAAAAAGTGAAAAATCCGTTAAATATTATGTGTCTACAGTATGTCGAGCTTAAAAAGTTGATAATGCAAGATTAAGAAACCAAAATCTAATTTATTTTAAACAAATGGTATTGTCTCGAAAGTTGCCTCCTCTCCGATTTTGATCAAATTCGGATACGGGTTTTTGGGGCGCTGATTACAAATCTGACAAAACATTTTTCGGCAACGTTTCGTTTCCGAGATCTTCATCATCAAAGTTGAAAATTAAACTAACCTCATTTTCACTATATTCTCCCTTCTTTTTGTACACAATTCTTGTTTTTTACACTAAAGTGGCACACAATATTTTATAAACACCTTTAAAACCTTGTATTTTTATTTACTTTACATCTTTTTTCCATTAAATTGCGAACTTTAAGTTCAAAGGCAGCAAGCCATATTTGCTTAAAAATAAAAAATGTAAAAAAGGTGTAAAATAAACATAAAAAAAAGTTTTAAAAGGTGTTTGTGAAATATTGTGTGCCAATTTAGTGTAAAAATAAAGAATTTTGTGCAAAAAGAAGGAGGAATAGTGTAAATAAGGTTAGTTTGATTTTCAATTTTGATGATGAATATCTCGAAAACGAAACATTGCCGAATTTTTTTTTAGATTTGTAATCACCTTAAAACCGTACCAAAATTGTACTTCCTTCATTCAATTAGAGGGACCTGTATATATTAAAATTTGCCTGGTCTGCCCAGTAATCAATAATTTTAATCCTTTAAAAGAGTGTACTAAATTATTAAATGAAATAAAAGTACCTAAATGTAAACCTTATTTCTTTTTAATAATCCACAGAAATACACAAACATTGTGGAAATCATCTAAAAGATAGTTAAGATTGCCTTACTTTTCTCACTAATATTTCCTATGAAATTTTCATTTTCTATTATTCATAATTGATATATTATTATTTATTCGGTTACCTAACGTTACGTCTTATAAGAAGCACCTAATTTAAATATAAAAAATACTTACGTTAAAAAGACGGGTATGTTACCCTTACTCCGGCTCTCATAAAATTATAATGTGTTGGCTAACTTCACACTGATTTATCAGTGTGTATGTAGGCAACACATTAAATTATTTCGTGGTATTTTGTTATTGCGCAGAATCGGCCTGACAGTTATTTTCTTACTGGGCTGGACATTTTTTGATCGAATGGGCCATAGCATTGGGCTTCCATACACGTTTAAACTTCCTTGTAAATACCAAAGGAAGTTGAATTATTTATTGCATTTTTATTTGGTATATTCTATATCATTTTAAGCTCGAAATTGTAATGGTTTTTTATCGAAATCCGGTCCCTACTGATGTGTATGAATAGACCCAAAACGGTAATTACGCCAAAACTAAATTTTTCCGAGAAATGATATTTAACAGGTAATTCTTAAATGGGCAAAAGAAGAGATGGAGCATGTTTTTGATTAAGAATAAATTGTATGCGTATGCGTATGAGTTTATTATAACTAAAAAGGTTCTTAAAATTTAAGAAACATGTTCTTTTTAGGGCAAAGTCGTCTCACGTTCCGGATCCCAGTCAAGTATCAACGAAGAAGCCAGATCCAGATCTGGGTCTGTTGCAACGAGTCCCACCATTCCCGAGGATAAAACCGTGGCATAAACGTTACTTAAGATAGCTGTATTACAATAAACATTGGTTAATTTTGCAGAGTTTAAATATAAGAAAGTTCACATAGGCATTTACGTCCAAAGTTTTCAGTGGAACTAACCTTTGTAAGAAAATAAAAAAATATGTTTTCAGTTATGAAAAACCTGTAAAATTAACCTATTCATACGGAGATAATTTATAGAACCAACTCAATTTTCCAACCAATGAGGGCCTTTGATATGCTACATATGCTTCTTTAACTGTTCATTACTAATTTCGAGGTTAGTTTTGTTCTAGTTTCTAATTGGTGTGGTGAATGAAAAAAGCAGGGCTTTTTTAGGTATTAGATTATTTCCTAATTATAAGTGCATGTACAGGGTGATGTAGGAAGTTCGATAATAATATGTTGATTTAGGAAAATGTATTTGTTAATGATTATTCTTTTAAAATATTAATTGATGATGAATCTTACAAAATCCAAAATGGTAATCTGCAACATTCTTTAATTGTAGATTTTTAATATCACACCTAGACATATTTTCATGTGCTGCTACTTGCCGTTTTTATGTTATATTAAAAAATAATGTAACAACCATTTGCATTTATAATTACGTCACCCTGCACGCCCGTACAATATTGTCAATTCAATCTATATACAGGGTATCTCATAATTTATATCTTTTTAAAGATAAAAAAATATGTTGAAAAGTATTTTTTTTTTCTAGATTTTGTAATCACCATTTTTAAAGCACTCCATTTATTTGATTCAAGTAATCTTTTTTAAATAATGTAAGAATCATATAATATGCTTAAATTTAGCTAATCTTGCTTCCTTTGAATCAGACTATTAAATCTTAAAGATATTGAATTGACAACATTGTACTTATTAACTTATTTTTACTATTAAAATATAACTTACTTTTAGATGTAAAATCTTAATATTTGATAATAACAAGACTTATCCCCGTTTATTTTAGAGAATGGATGAGTGAAATTGTGTACAGATTTAGTTTATTTATAATTATTGATTTTTGTGATTAAAATCAAGCTATTTTTGCATATCTTTAAGAAAGATTGCTATAAAAATAATTCAAGATATTTTTTCTGATTATATTTAAATACTATATGTAGTTTAGTTCTATACAATGAAATAAAAGCACTTTTTGAAAAGTTTAAAAATGGTTTTTTTTTGTAAAATGTACCCAAGGATATAGAGATGTTGTTTAGAAATAATTTTTCCGAGAAACCAGCTTTTTAATTTTTGAGTCCTGAAAACCAAAGTGGTACTTACGCCACTGCCATTTAGAGTGGTTGGTTCAATAACCCTCGTAATAGTTAAAACAAAGTTGTGCTTTTTTGTAATTTTACTGGAAAAATTTTACTTTACTTACGCAACGCTGATTTTCATGAATTTATGCACACCGGGGTTTTTGGGGCGCTGATCACAAATCTTAAATCTTTTTTTTCCGGCAACCTCTGGTTTTTAAGCTATAAGGCCTTCAAGTGGACTTTTTCCGGTTTTCCGGTGTTTAACCCATTTCTTCCCAGTTGTTCCGTTAACGTTGTTCAAGCACTAAAATATGCTAGTGTTGCATTTCACAGCACCTTTTAAACAACGCGGTAGTGCCACCATGG
This sequence comes from Listronotus oregonensis, assembly GCA_019359885.1. Classification (NCBI taxonomy): domain Eukaryota; kingdom Metazoa; phylum Arthropoda; class Insecta; order Coleoptera; family Curculionidae; genus Listronotus; species Listronotus oregonensis. The sequence continues at coordinate 7,772 of JAHBCN010010552.1, read as the reverse complement.
ACGTTATTTTTTTATATAACTACTACCTAAAAGTGTCTCTCCGGCTCTGGGAATCGAACCCGGATCGCCGGGGTGGCGAGCCGAAACTCTGACCACTACGCTATTGGAGAGACACAGACCTCAAATTGGACATTCTCCCAAAATTCCTTCTTCTTGAAACTGATTACCATCAAAAGGGAAAATACACTGATTGGGCACTTATATACTAAACGAATACAATAAAATTTACAAAAGTATTGCTTATTTTTTGGTAAAAAACACCTTAAATAATCCAGATTTTTATTTTCCTCAGAACTTATTTAGGAATTAGGCAACCAGTTATAAATCATATGTGTACTGACAAGGTAAAGAAAAGTTGATTCATTTAAAGTGGTTTTTACTAAAATAGACAATAAATTATTGCAAATTTTGGTGTATTTGTTTTATATGTAAGTGCCTAACTCAAAAACCAGAGGGTGCCGAAAAAACTTATTTTAGATTCGTGATCAGCGCGTCAAGTAAAAATTTATCCTTTTACTTATTACCATGACAAGTAGAATATAGTTCTACTTGACATCCAATTTTTTATTATCCTTACCTCTCAACTAGTTCGGCTTTATTTCCTCCTTAAGGACTACCATGGCACTTGAATCATCGTCTTTACTATGGAGATTAGAGAGGTAAAGGAGCACCATCTCTAATGCCTGTTTTGCTCAAAAGGTAGCCCCAGAATAGCAGAAAATGAAGAGGCGCTGGTGTAGCCAAGGATATGGTGTGAAACAATTACCTTGACCCCAATATATAAAGTGAAGTTTAAAACAACGAGGTTATTGGTGGCCATTTTTTAACACAGAGATGGTGATCCTTATCTCTCTACCATCCATAAGACGCACTAACGCAGCCTCTTAACTGCGGTTTGTAGTTTGGTGTACTCGGAGTATATCGGTAGTTAAAAATTGAGCCGAAAGCCGATTGTTTTGTTTATTTTTAGTCCGACGTAAAAAAATGTCGTAGTTGAAACACATTGTTATTGAGGGAAAAACAGTAGATGTGGTGGAACGAAGCAACATTGTGGACATTGGTATGTTAAAAGTTGATATAGTACCGATAAAATAAAAAAAAAATAGTTTATGTTTTTGTAAATGGAGGGAAATTTTTTGAAAATGACGGAACAATCACTTTGAGCGATCTTCTACACCATGGCGTAAATCGGCGCTCATTGGTCGCGCGGGACGACAAAACTGCATAGTCTCGCAATGACCGCGCGCTAGAATAAATGTGCATGAGTGCGGATATGTATTATGCATATGATTTTGACACCGATTTTATATTCATGAGGAAAATACTTTGGGATACATATATCTTATGTAAAGTGCTAATCACATTTTCTTTTTTGTGTGGCTGTGTATAGTTAAATCAGTATAAGAATGAAAATTCGGCTCTCTTTGAAAAGAAAAAAAACCTAAAAAGTGGTTAAAAAGGTTTAATTTGAACTGACGGCTACCTTTGCTTTTTATAATGTGCCGCTTAGCGCACTGTAAAAATAGTCCATATAAAAAGCAAAGGCGGCCGTCAGTTCAAATCAAACCTTTTTAGCTACTTTTTATATATTTTTTTCTTTTCTAAGGGCATCGAATTTTAATTATACTGATCCAACTATATTTTGTAAACTTCGTGACAAAAAGAAACAGATAGAATCTTAAATTGAAAAAACTAAGCGGATGAAAGGAAAAATTCAGATAAATTTCATTTAATTTATATTTTCTGAATAAAAAATACAACTTACTTTCTACATATATTAAACGCACATTAAAGATAAAATATCTTTATTCACAACAGTCACAAACATCATTTGCACATTTTTGGCAGTTTTTACAATGGCATACTTACAATTTAAATATCTATAAATAAACATTATAAAAAAAAGTTAGTATGCTTTTAGTACCATGCATTTACACATAAAAATCATATTTTATTACTTGCTTTTGTTTTGTAGGTTATTTAAGTTAACAAAGATGAAGCATGGAGGTAGTTTGGTAAAGAAATTATGGCAGTTATTGTCATCAAAACAGTTAGCAATAGCACAAAAACTCTATATAGCCATATAAAGGACTTTTTTGTCAATATCCATCAATTTAGACGTTTTGTCAAATTATCAGAATTACCGAGAATTTAATATGTTAATATGAAAAAATGTAAATTTACAATTATTATAATTTGTGAGTCTGTCAGATGGTACGACGAATAGGAAATTGCAGGTCTACCTAAGAATACAAAAAAAAAATAAAGCAGTTATTTTGGCATCGTCGAATGATATTCTGATAAGTATGCTCACTGTTTTAAAGGGCGGACTTGCCGACATTTGCTTTGAGTCATCAATATAAATAGTTCCTACTCTGACATAATTACTATTATTCGAGGAAACTTTCGTAGGAAATATTTGTAAAATAATTAATGTAGTTTATCCTCAGAACATCAAAAATATGAAACCCAATCGCATGAGCCAATGCAGCAGTTATCTACAGAACAGTAATAAGCGACTACCACACAGAAACTTTCCCCGTGAAAGAATTGCAAAAACTACTACCGGCTCAGCCGGCTGTCTGGCTGGGACAAGGCAGGCGCTCGAGTGATTGGACTTATTAGAATATCAGTCGACGATGGTTTCGGTTGTTGATAATTGAACAAAAAAAAACTCGTTTATCATTTTTGTAATCGACTATAAATTTTCTAACAATTACTTATAACTTTTTTCTTTCAGAATTATACTCGGTAAATTTGGTCATGTTTAAAGTAAAGCTTTTGGGATTTAATCAAAATAAACTTGCCCAAATGTAAATCGTTTAATTTCAACCGAAAAAGTTCTTGTGAAAATTTATAAAAATACTCTATTCTAGTGTATGCTTAAATATTTCAACAGTCTCTCTTCACCTTCACTGGTTATCTGTTTTTATTAAGTGCTTTGTGGTTCCCAGATATCTATTGTCTAGTCTTGAGTTATAAAAAAAGGAAAATTTTGTACACTTCTACTATAAAACGAGGCAGAATGTCGGAGAATAATGTGACAAAAATTGTTAGCACCAAACTTGAAAAGATTTAAAAAAAAAGGTGATTTTTGCATTTGAAGAAATCATTTTATGAAAATTAAATAAGATAATTGAAATTAAAATAATTGAAAAATAACCTTTTATTTTTTTATTTCTTTTCATGTTTTTTGTTTGTTCAAATTAAATAATATAATTAAAATTAAAATATTTGAAAATAGTAACAGACTTGTCACTGAAAAGTTACTAACTTTTTAATTTGTTTAAGTAATTTTTAGGTGACCTGTCAGAAGGGTCAAAACAAGACAGGCATCAGTCTATACTCCGTGTCCAAAGTTAACAGAGATGGAGATAGATGTGTAATATTTTAGTTTTTAAAAAATCGTGTTGTTTGTAACAAAAAGCACTATTATATCGGAACGAAGAACTTTTTTATTTAATCCATCTTATGCCAGTATTCGCACTGGAACTTACGTCACCTATACTTGAAAAGTCACTTTACTTATATATTAAAAACATTTTTTAAGTCCATAAAAGCACATAAAAAGATACTCTTTTTAAGTTCAGATTGTTAATACCACTCGCTGGTATCGCATCACTTCAAGATATCTTTTTTACATCACTATAACTTTTATTTTCTGTCCTTTTAAGCATTATGCTTCTAACGTTTTGAAATGGCAATTCGAAAACTAGGCTGAGAAGCATTGATAGTGCAGCAATCCAACTGAACTCTTGTAGATTAAACATTTTCGTAAAGAATCCAAATTCGTGTGCCGATCTCGTCACGCCTACGTTGTAGAAAAATATGGGGAATTGTGTTAGGTAGACTGTGTAGGAGATTTTTGTCCAAAGGGTCCAGATTGGTAGTGAAAAGAATTTTGCGACGATACCTACAAAATAAATAATTTATAAACAAAGCTATATAATAATGGTCTATTCGTAATGTTGCAGTACCGTATGATTTATAAATTCATTATCAACGACAGTTGCAAATAAAAAACTCACAGAAAATATAAATGGTGTGTTTGTGTCTCTGTGAATTTTCTCCTATCTGAACTAAAATATTATAAAGGGCCATTCAGCTTATTAGTTCATATTTATCAAATCGTAAACAACATATAGACTTAAATAGTAAATACTGTGCAGGGTCTTTGATTATATTTACGTGGCTTCTGAGGCCATTATTTTTAAAGACAGAGAAAAATGTTTTGTATAAAAATTGTAGGATTTTTTCCATATTATCTTTTGAAATTATCAGGAAAAAAATATCGCAATAAAAAAATGGAAAAATATAGGCAACTTCAACTTTTTTAAATTAAACACCCTGTATATTATGCGCTACAACGAAAGATCTTTTTTTTCTGATCTCAAATCTATATACATTGATGATATTTGGATGAACCATTTTTGAGATATTTTGGGTTAAATTATCAATAAATTACAAAAAAGTTTTATATTAGTATTAAGAAAGCCATGGAAACAATAAAATTGTTTTAATAAATTTGACGTATTGATATTGTAAAAAGTTGAAATTTATCATTTGAACTATCAAAAGTAGTCACAGAAACCCCGGAATGCGCCAGGATCCACAGAGTCCTCGCAAGAGAAGGTACTGCGAGTGCTCCCGGTCCCCTAAAAAGAACGGACGGGGCCTTCACAAGCACTAACAAGGAAACCCTAGGGCTATTGATTAACACCCACTTTCCAGGATCAACCATAATTGATCAACCTCGGCCAAGAAAACAAGTCATATAGACCTACAAGTCTATCCACGTTCCTGCTCAAAACATTGGAAAAAATTGTGGATAGATACATAAGGGATAACATACTATCACTATACCCTTTAAGTGACCGCCAGTATGCCTATCAATCAGGAAAGTCTGCGGACTCCGCTCTGGACGATCTGAGCAGACTCCTGACAAAGTCAATCGATGACAAAGGGATAGCGCTTTGCACATTTCTAGACATAGAGGAGCGTTCAACAACGTTCCAACAGGATCGTTAATGAAGGCTCTTAAACGAAGGAACATCCCCACACCATATGCTACTGGATGGAGGCCAGCCTAAGAAACAGGGTCATTAGATCCACCTTGGGCGAGGACACCATAGAAGTTGAGGTGGGGAGGGGCTGCCCAAAGGCGTTCTATCACCATTATACTGGGCGATCCTAGTCGACGACCTTCTGGCAAAAATGGCCAAAGAGAGGTTTCACTGCCTCGGCTACGCAGACGACATAGCCATCGTAGTTAGAGGGCACTTAGAATTTGTTTCAGAAAGGATGCAAAACGCACTGAACATCGTAGACGAATGGTGCAGGGAGGAAGGTCTGTCGGTTAATCCACAAAAGACCGTTATTGTTCCCTTCACAAAGAAAAGAGCACTAAGGGCACACAGATGTCCAAAGCTGAATAAAGTGGAAATCCCCTTCCAAAGAGGTTAAGTATCTAGGAGTCACTTTTGACCAAAAGATGAACTGGGAGCACACCTAACAAACTTGTTCAGAAGGCAAAATTGCCCTCGGGAGATGTCGAGACTTTGTGGAAAAAGCTGGGGACTTAACCCAAAGATGAACATGTGGTTGTATAAAATGGTAATAAGACCCATGATAACCTATGGTTCAGTTGCCTGGGGGGCAAGGTCTCACAGATCGTAGCAACTAGACAACTTCAAAGCGTGCAAAGGCTAGCATGCGTATGCATCACGGGAGCTATGAGAACAACCCAACCGCAGCCCTAGAAGTGCTGCTAAACCTGCCGCCACTCCACATCTACATACAGGGGCAAGTAAAGGCGGTACTCTATAGGCTCAAAGGAGGTCAAAGTCCAATTATAGAACACCGAAGGACTCCAAGATGGGAAATAGAGGAGGACCAAGAGGTCAGCTCATTGTTTGAGATGCCCTCAGACAGGATAACCCCTCGTTTCATCTTCAATAAACACTTTCGTATTGTCATACCAGATAGGGAGGACTGGAAGGGAGGCCCTCCAATCAAAGCCGATCATATCTGGTATACAGATGGCTCCAAGGCCAACAAGGGTGTAGGAGCTGGCATCTATGGAGATAAGCTTAGAGAAAAGATAATCTTAAGTCTCGGTCAGCACGCCACGGTTTTCCAAGCGGAAATCGCAGCAATAGTGCATTGCGCCGTGAGGATTAAAGAAAAAGGGAGTAAAGGAAAAAATATCGTCATTTACTCAGATAGCCAAGCGGCCCTGAAGGCCATCAGTTCCCCAAAAGTTAATTCCAAACTAGTCGAGGACTGTATACAGGCCCTGGAAAAAGTCGGCTTGGCAACAAACTACGGTAGCCTGGGTACCAGGCCACGAGGGCCATCCAGGAACGAAGAGGCCGACGACCTAGCTAAAAGAGGCTCAGCTTGAAATGATAGGCCCGGAGCTATTCTGCGGTATCTCGGCAGGTCTCTTCAAAGCATCTATTAAGAGTTGGGTAGACAGACAGTTTCAAAGCAGTTCATTAAGACCCGCTCGGCCAAGTCAACTAACAGGACATTGTAAACTCAACAAGGGAAAGAATAAACCTGGTGGAGGATAGCCTGTGTAGGTTCTGCCAGGAGGCTGAAGAAACAGCCTTACATGTGTGGTGCCATTGCGAAGCACTATGCAGGCTTAGGTTTACTAGGCTTGGGGAGGAGAAGCCAAAACCGGCAAGTTATATGGAGTGGCCAGTGTCGAGACTCTGGAGTCTAGTTACGAACACGGGCTTGGACAAGGCACTCTAAAGAACGATATGAGAAACCACAATAAATCTGGTAAGGTTGCAGTGGTGGAGGCCATCTCCGCTCAAATAATCTAATCTAATCTAATCAAAAGTAGTTTGTATTGCTTTTTTGTCGATGGGTTATTCAGAAAAACAAAAAATCGCTAAAATAAACTAGCTAAGCTTAAATGAGGCAAAGAAATGTTGCTGTTGCTTTATCATAGTAGTTTGTATCAGCACTAACAAACGTTACTGTAAATATAGCCAAATATATAGGGTACACCTTAGCATTTCAGTTATTCTGCAATAACTAAAAGCTTTTCTGATAGACAGCTAAGAGTAAAAAATGTACGAATCCCACCTGCTCTTCCCTAAGTATATTTTTGGTTTACAACAAAGAGCTTTACGTGTCATAAAGGGAGTAAACTACGGGGCTGAATGCAGGCCACGTTTTATCGCATGCTTCTTGCTTATACAATTTACATTGTTTACTTTATAAAAAAAAAAACAACACAAACTACACAACACATAAAGGCACACATTCCCATCTAACGAGAAATAGAAATATGTTTAAAATATTATAGAATTAAAAAATAAAATAGGACAAGCATATCCTACTATTTTGGTGACATGGCTGCCTAATGAATTAGTTATGGGTCCATGTAAAACCTCCTTCTGTTTTTAATTGCAGCTTTCAATTGTAAATTTAATTGAAGATAATATACATGATAGAAATGATAATATTTGCAATAAGTGCTGAATGAGTGTTTAACATTAATAAAGTTTTTGTCTTTTTTCTTATTATTCGCCCTTTGTAGGAACGAATTTAATTTTAAACAGTCCAATTTCACAAGACAAATGGTCGTGGCATGGGCGTAGGAGGATGGGAGGAGGGGCAGTTGCCCCCCCCTAAAGAGCGGTCGTTCGCTGGTAAACTGTAATTTGACGAGCTTCATAACTTGCGACGCTTCTTTAAGACCTAATAAATTAACAGGTTAAGACTGGCTTGTGAAATCCAACTATATACGTGAT